>CAWVNO010002270.1:0-43640 GCA_963930645.1 Salticus scenicus | reverse complement strand
AAAGAAACTTAAAAAAAGAAAAAAGAAAAAAAAAAAGAAAAATCGCCCTCTAATAAAAAAAATTAAATAGAAAATAAATAGCGCAATAGCTGTTGCTAAGGTACGCAGATTGATATGAATTAATAAATATTAGAAAAGAAAACATAAGTGTCAATGAATAAAATCGAAACACAAAATAATTAAAAAGAAAAAAAGAATGGTGAAAACTATTTTAATGGAGGTGCACTTTTATGGTCCAAGTTCTGCTAAGTTTTGTAGCTCTGCGATCAGTAGTTTAAGCACCAGAGAAAGACAGTCACACAGACACAGCGATATGCACATAGATACAAAGATACTTCTCTGGATTTATATACATTTATTTAAATGTTTATTTATTTTGTTTATTTATTTAATTTATTATTTATTTATTTATTGATAATTTTATAAATGGATTTTGTTATTCTTATTATTGGTTTTTTTTTTTTTTTTTTTTAAAGGGGGGGGGGGGGTGTATTTACTAGATTAATTTTTTACCTTTGTTTTTATCGAATGTCAAATATGCCAGTAAATTTTGTTAATTCTTCGTTTACACATCATTTGATCTATAATAACAGTAATAATAATGTGTTTGTGTAACAGCTGTCTGAAGAGTTACAAAAGTTTTCATACTTTCTGTTTTGACTCACAACGAAGCACTTGAAACCAGATTTCTGGATTTTTAAAAATTAATTGAAGTTGTTTCCATTGTCATTTTCAGTCCCCTCGCTTATCAAACACAAAGTAAAAAGAGATTAGCTGTCAAATAAAACATTACCAGAGATAAACATTTTTTTTTTTTTTTTTTCATAATACAACAGGTCTTACTATTTCTTTCAGACAGTGATTTTCCATTCTCGTCGTTTATCGTATTACACCTTGAAAAAATGCTGAAAGTTTGACATTACATCTGTCCAGATTATTAAATTTTATGAAGAATTGGTACACCTATTAATCAGGACGATATCTAGCTAACGCCGTATTTTTTAATTCAGTATGATATTGGGTCAAATGATATTAAATAAAAATCACACTGTAAATTAAAAAAAAAAAAAAAAAAAAAAAAAATTGCCGAAAATAAAAATAAAATAAACAGATAAATATATTTCCTTTTATGTCGAAGAAAGAAAAAATGAACGTGCAAATAATAAAATTGAAAAAATCTTGCTAGACCGACATGCTATATATATATTGCCCATTATCATTATATTATTTTTCTTTATGTTGAAAATAAATAAATAAATAAATATAATAAAGTTAACATACATGTATTTATTATAATTTCAGAAGGATTTGACGCCTTTGTTTATATTAAAAAATTATTTAAAAATATTTATAATTAATATTTAAAAGAATGTTAAATTTACTTAAAAAGAATAATAATTTATTTAAAAGAATGTTAAAGTTTCTAAAATAATGATATTAGCTTTTATGAATTAAAATGAATGACAAATATTCAAATAAATTTAATAATAATAATAATAATAACAATAAAAAGGAAATTTCTGACGGTAAATAAATTTTTTGACATAAATACGACTTTAAAAAATGTATTGAAATTATAAAAACTATATATTCCTAGATTCTGTGTTTCATGAGTTAAGAATATATAAATAAATATGTAAATGTATTTTTTTTCATGTCGAAAAAAAAAAAAAAAAAGGAAGTTTTTTTTCTTTTTTTTTTCTAATAGTTAAAATAAAAATTGGTCATAAATATGTAAAAAAAGAAAGAAACAAAAAGGAAAAGAAAAAGAAAGAAAAATGGCATTTTTAATTTTTAAGAAGTAACTTGTTCGAAACATGTACATGTTACACTAATTACATTCAAATATAATTAACCTGATAAATAAGTATCATTGCAAGGAAGCTTTATTAGTTGTAAAACTTGCAACAGTTATTTCAAGTCAAAATAACAGTACATCACTTCATCAGGTGATAAAATCTAGGCACGAATTCATTAACAAAGCAGAAAGGCGCTATCGCGCTTACTAAGATATTTAAAATGCCTTCTACGTATGGCTTTCTTAGAAACATCATTTGACGAATTTCGGAGTAGTGCGGCTGTCTAACGAAAAGTGTGTTGGGACATTAAAGCTAATTGAATGCGCTAGGCTAGGTTCCCAGATGTATGCCTTCCGTTGGATCATTTTAAGGATCCTAGCCCGTCTTTGCGCAAGTTTTGTAAGAAATCGCTAAAAACTCTGAACAGCTAAGCAGACGAGCGTATCTGGGATCGAGCGTAGACATCTCTAACAAACAGGAAAAAACAAATGTTTAAAAAAATCAATTGTAATTTTTTTTTTTTTTTTTTTTGTTGCATAAAACAATGTTGGATGTTTAATTTCACTGCGAAGCTAACGTAAGTTAAAGGGTTAAATGATAATATGTGTTTAGTAAAATGCATGGACTGAAAATTATTTGATAATAATTATGGCTTTGCAGCTCAAGAAGTTAGATGTGATCATCTGCAGATAAAACTATTTTAATCAGTAATTGAGACATTTTATAGCTAAATTACACTACGCGGCAAAAAAAAAAAAAAAAAGTTTCGAGATCTCACGCCATTTTTGCTAATTCTTATGTGACCTCCTGAATCCGAATATGACTCCCATTTTGCCCAGTCACCCACCGTTTTCTAGCTAGACCACCCCCTCCCTCAATTTATTACCATGTCCGATAATTTTATGACCATGAATGTAATTTGAAGAATGAAAAATAATTAATTTAACACCTGAAAACGAAAAAATATAAAGTTAAAAAAATAACATTAAACATATTTAAAAAACAAAAGTTATGTAATGCATAATTTCAGTGGCAAATCCTCCCCCCCCCCCCCCCCCACAAAAAAAAAAAAAAAAAAATCGCTTGTAGTGTCCATGTATTAGAATTTTCCAACGCTGTAGCCCCTCAGAAGATATTTAACGATTAAAATAATCCCCCCCCTCCTAAAAATCAAATTTAGAGCCATACAATCACCGAAAAATGATAAAAATAGGGGGCCATTCCTAAAAAACGATGGATTACAGGTCAAAATGGTCGTCCTATTTGGATTCAGAAGGTCATTTTACATAATGTATTTTACAATATGCTGAAGAAGAAGAAGAAGAAGTACCCAACTAACTATCATAGTACCCAACTAAGTGAGAATTTGTGCAAAGAAATAGTGTGATGCAAAGAAAACATTTGCACAAATTTTACTTGCAGTTTTGGATAGCGTGACGCAAAAGACAAATCGATTTATTGAAATAAATAATTTTAATTTATAATGCGAACTCAGTGAAAGTGTGATTATTTGACAGTATATTTCAAAATTAATAGCACTGTTTCAATGTGTAAATATACTTTATTAGACAAAACAAAGGTAATTTTAATGGAATCTAAAAACAAATCTTTTAAAATGACATCAAGGCGTGACTGGAATTTTTATATCATTCCTCTTAAAACTGTTATTTTGAAATTAAAATGCAAATGAAAAAGCATCAGTGAGTATATTTTATATATCTGTCTTATCTTGAAGTTAAAAATATTATGTTTGCACTGTAAATATAAATAAAAGAAAAAATCAAATGATCAAATAAGAAAATCTATGTATATTTTAACTAATAGAAAAGCGTCACTTAAAATTTGATATCATTATTTTTAAGACCCATATTTCAAATTCTTATAGTGATAAAGTAGCTGCGTCACAACTTTTAACCCGTTAAGGGTTTTTGTACTGATATCATTACTTTTTAGAGGTTATTGATCAAAAAATTAAAACAAGTCCTTCCGGCTCATAGGAAGGTTAAGGTTGATTTATCTTTTCTTATCAAGTTGCCATCATTTTTTACAAAATGGCAGGTACAATTTATTAATGAATTTGGTGGATTTATTAATGATGGCTATGTATATATGGAGTGTTAAGCAAATCGGTTCAAAAGTTACTGTGATAATTTTCAAGTGGCTACCATTTAGAAACAAAAGGACAGAGTGACTGAGATGACCAGTGAACTTATCAAAGATATTTGAATGATATGTCAACTGTGCAAATGTGATTCAAACTGATTCCGTATTACAAAAGTTATTGTAATAAAAAAATTTTAAGCGGTTGCCACTTGGAAACAAAATGGTGGAGCAAGTTGCCTAGCAAACTTATCCAAGATATTTGAATTGTATTAAGTTCACTCCCCAACTTTAATTTGAACCAGTTTAGTATTCTAAAAGTTATCGTGGTGGCACATTTTCAAGTAGCAGCCTGATCTGAAGTGGCTGCAAATTGGAAACTAGGTAAATGTTGGAACAAAATTCATCCAAGATATTTGTGTGATAAGTTCATTGTCCAACTTGAACTGATTCAGTATTTCAAAAGTTATTCTGATGATAAATTTACAAGTGGTAGCCTGATTTGAAATGGCTGTACTTAAGATATCGGTCATTTTGTTAAAAATGGCAGATAAAATTCATTAATAAACACTTGGTTGAGACCTTTATGTGGTCAATCTGAACATGAAAATTCAAGCAAATGTGGTCTTACTGTTGATTTGAAATTTTCATGTAGCCTTCACTTGAAAACAAGCTGCAGAGCAACTTAGTTAATGAACTCATCTAAGATATTTGTAAGATAAGTTTGCTGTGTAACTTTGGTTCAATTCAATTTTGAGTATTATGTCGAAAGTTATCGTAACCACAAAATTTCCATTTTATATACAGAAAAACCCAATTTATACATCATTTAGATTTATACGTCCTTTTAGTGAAGTCCTGATTCATTCCTATTCATTTCAATGAAAAATTTCTTTGTTTAGTCACACAATACATGCGCGTAGCCAGGGGGGGTGCCCTGGGTGCCCGGGCACCCCCCCCCCCCACTCATGCACACACATTCAGTATATTTAACAAAAACATATTGAAAACAGAAAAGAAAAAAAAGATTGAGGTTTAAAATTTTTTTTTATTACTAATACCAATGATTCTATGCAATAGAAAGATACTTTCTTAAACATGGTGGTAAAATATATTTAAAAGAATAATCTAAATTGTTCATAATTCCAAATTTACTTGCACATTTCTTACAAAAATTTGCAAAGTAATATTTCTTGGTAAACAAAAAAGTAAAATGAAATTAGTATTGTTTTTTCTTCAAGAAAAAGCAGGAAAAGAGGCGATAAAATGATTTAGTTTATTTAAACTCGTGGCTTTAACAGAGAGTCAAGTTTTTTTGTCATTTCATTTTAATGAGATTTTTTTTTTTTTTTTTTTTTAACTTTCTCTTACCCATACATGTTGGAGAATGTAATGTTTTGCGGTCCAATTTTTGAATATGAAATAGTTTTTACAATAGTATGTCTTGAGGTCCGTTCAATTGTATAACCAGGTTCTTGTGGTTAGTCTGCATGGGCATAACTCAAAAGCAGGTATTGGCAGTAAGTCTAAAAATCGTATTCAATTTATATCATAATGATCCGTATACTATGACATGCAAAGAGTTCAAATACATTATTGTTTAAGTACAAAGTTTCTAGTTGGTACATATCAACAACATTTTTAAAGTGAACTAAACATAATGAAACTAACATATTCTATTGATACAAAATAATTTTCGTATAAAAGATTGTAAGAAAAGTTAGGTTTGATTA
The DNA here is from genome assembly GCA_963930645.1 of Salticus scenicus. Taxonomy (NCBI): domain Eukaryota; kingdom Metazoa; phylum Arthropoda; class Arachnida; order Araneae; family Salticidae; genus Salticus; species Salticus scenicus. Next base: position 38,008 of record CAWVNO010002270.1, on the reverse strand, counting down.
AAAGCATTCATACCAAATTATATTGCGTCCAGTAAAAACGTTTAAAAATTATAATTACTTTCCTTTACCATGAGTTATAGAAAGTATTATTTACGGGGTCGAATTTTCGAAACTAAATATTTGCGATAATTTCAGGTTTTGAAGTTCTTTGAATACAAAAATAATTTTTTTAGTAATTGTTGATTTGAATGCATGTCTGGTATCATAAGCGGGTAGTTTTTTTCCGACTACACTGGTCCGCGAAATCGTACTTTTCAAAATTTTTATGTACTGCGTTGGGTGTCTCTAATGTGTTTTGTAATCTGAATTCATATATGATTATTTTTTTTTCCCTATCACGTAAGAAATTTTCACAAAGTAAGGATGAAAATCGGAAGAATTCGTCTAGAAGTTATAACAATTTCGAAACAATTTACATAAAAAATGCATTGAAATAGGCTATTATTTACACATTATCTTTCAAATGTATTTCTTCACATAGAATCTCCCTTTAGAGCATTTTACCTTGTGCAAGGCTTGAGGGTCTTGTGTATGCGTGTGTGTGGTGGGGGGGGGGGGGAATTCTCTATGCAACATGCAACAATATTCTGCTAACATGTTAAAAATGTATCGTCTCAGACACCTGCTTTCCATTTCTTTGATGTCTTGATTAAACAGCTCTCCTTGTTCTTCACTCACATCACCCAAATTTTCATGGAAATAATTTAGATGGCAGTCGAACAAAATAGAGTTTTAAACTCAAACAATTCCTTTTTTTTTTTTTTTTTTCAAAACTGTACGTGAGGGAAATTTTTAAATAGGTTTTCCTTAAACAGCATCCAAAAATATATCAGAAAAACATATCAACCTGAAGAAAAAAATGTCTTCGTCAGCCTGTTTTATTTGCTATTTTTTAAAAAAGACAACACTGGAAAGTTCAAATTAGTATTGTAAATCGTATTATTTCTTGAAATATTTACTGTGGGTGAAAGTTCTTTGAATCATTTTAAAAATATTTTTAATTTAAGCCTTAAATGTTTTAAGAATGCAGGTAGAGTAATCAAACAGAGGGTTTTGAAGGATGCAATAGACATGCCTCCCCTTCACAAAAATACATGCCAAACAAAATTGTTTCCAAAACAATTTTCAACTTTTTTAAAGCACCTCAGAAATGGTCGGTCAAGTATACAATATCTTATTTTTGTGACTAAATGCCACATTTTATTTATTTAATTTTTTTACCTTATTTAAAAGCTGTCTTTCAAATTTAATAATAATAAAACATTTTATAATCGTTTGCATTACTTGTGAACTTTGACAAACGATTTATTGCTGAAAATGAATTATGTATTTATGAACAGACGATTTTGTATTTGTAATTAATAAAGAAAGAAAATTACTAAAAATTCGGCTACAGTGTAAATATTTATTCGAATTCCTTCTTCTCATACGATTTTATAAAACAATTTCCCCTTTCCTGAAAATCCTGGATCTGGAGAAGGTGGTGTATAATTCTATTAAAGCTATATTGAATGACTAGAAAAACGAAAAACTGTTCTGAAATCATGTGCAAAAATGTGAAGGATTTGATAATTATTCCAACCAAAGAAAAAGAGAGAGTTTGAAGAGGAAGCTCAAGACAACACAGAAAATCAAACATCAAAGAAAGGTATGCGCAAAATATGCTCCATTATTTAGTCTTTTAATTTTTTAAATAGCAAAGGGGTTTATTTGTGTGGTTAGAAAATTTCCGACATTATATCATGATGATTTTTCTTGCTATATTATTAATGAATGTTTCTGGATTCGATTATGTATGCAATTTTGAATTGTGGTGGTTGCTAGACAATATTTTCGGCTGATGGCCAGTGCACGGTCGGATAGTGAGACACCTCACTAGCTTTTTATCTGTCCTTCATTTTGATACATTTACTTTGCGGGGATTTTCAGTGCAATTTTATTGGTATGTGTCCCTTTTAATGTTTTCATTTTACTTTATGCAATTTTTCATGGAATTCTTATGTACAGTGGTAATTTGTAAATTTATTAGGCTAATGGTCAGCGCTTGGTCCGGTCTGTGGCGTGTTTCTACACTTTCCCCGATTCGATACATTTATTTAATGCTGATTTTATTTTTTGCGACTTTTACACACATCACATTTTTATATTAGGGTACACACAACAGTTTATTACAATCTTATTAATAAGTATCACTTTAATTTTACAGCGATCACAGTATCCGTTTGTACTATTCTGTTTGAAACTAACATCACAACTACAACAATACAACAATGTTTTAAAATATAGAAAATAAATGTTATTCATGAATATGGGAACAAATAAAACAATAATTTTAAAAAAGTAGCTACAAGATTGTATTAATTAAATATATACATAAATATATTTAATTTATATATATATATATACACTAAGCGACAAAAAAAAAAGCCGCACTGCAGAAAAAATGACTTATTCCTTTTTTATTCGTAATAACTTTAAAATTAATGTTTGAAACAAATAAAACTCTTATTTGCGTAATACCAAAGGGATGAAATGATACCTATGTACATTTTCGATTTAATAAATTGCATTATTGCACACTACGAAGTATTTTTTAAAAATGTGCATAAAACTTTCTTTTTGAACATAATGCAATAACCATACACTTTGTATTCTGTTATGATTTATTAAATGAAATAAACAAGTTATATTTTAATATATGAAATAAAACTATTTTTTTGTTAGATCTAAGCAATTTTTTATTAAAAATATGTATTCTGCATTGGGTTAATTCCACCTTTATATGGAATTACTGCTTTAATGCGCAATGGCATAGTATTATACAGCGTTTTAATATAAATCTCAGAAATTTCAACGTGCAAAATATCACAAATAATTTTTTCTAGTTCAGGCAGAGTTATAGGCTGCAAATTTCGAATCCTCTCTCCTCTCCACCTCTTTTTTATTGACGAAACATTTTCGAGAGGATCGCGATTAGGACTATTCTCATGTCTGGTAACGAAAAAATTTTACTATATCTTTTGTGGGATTTAACTTTAAGTGAAAAAAAGATATGATTACTTACAGAATTATAGGTTCTCATTGGAATGGATAGGAAATTTTGACAATTTGAAGTAATAAACTGACCACAGACGCCGCGTAGTAAGGTGCATTTTCAGCGTAAAATGCTGTTTACGGAAATGTCCAAGATACCTCCAAAATAGTCGGTCAGGCAACACTTTTATGAAGATTGTGTTTTATTTCGAGTTAATTGATCCCTTGAGCATAACAATTTGTCCGACTGTTTGAAAAGTTATGCACCTCCGTACCATAATGTACGGAGATTGTGTCACTGTTTTAAAAGTGTGATTTTCATTAAGTCGGTCATATTTTCGTTGTCAGTTCCGCTTGTTTTCTTTAGCTCGAAATAAGTTAAACTTGACTCAAAGAGAAACAGTTCAGCCCAATAATTAACTAATCATTTTTTATTTTTTTAGCCATCTGAGGTCATGGTTTCCTATTTTTCTTCACTAAGTATGGAATTTTTTCAAATTTTCTGTCATTTAAACCTGCTTTGTTTAATAGTTGCTGTACTGTAGTTAAAGAAATTTTGCTGCTAAACACTTTTTCTGAATCTCTTTTATGTTCTAAATGTAATACAAACCGATTTTATAAGAAATGGCTTTTTAACTTACGGTCATCTCGCTTGGATGAGCAACATGGCCGCCATAAACCAAATTTCCAGTTTAAACGACCAAAAAACGTTATAACTTGCTAAAAACCGTTTTACCAATATTTCGTAAGCATTTAATTATTTTACCATCTCACGTATTAAAATATTTTTTGATTTTCATTCAAAAATTAATACTTTTTGTGGCATCGTTAACTGCCTTATTCTTATCATTTTTGAAATAATTTCTAAAATTACAATTTTCCTGACTATTGTATTTTGTTTTTAACACTGGACTGAGTACTAATGTGTATGTGGTGGACAACATAATAAAATCTGTTCGAAAATTTGCTTTTTAAACGATAAATTTGGCGGTTGTAGAAAGCGAAAAGGAAAATATCCAAGTGCGGCTTTTTTTTTGTCGCTTAGTGTATATTGGGTTGGCAACTAAGTTCCCGCCGATTTTAAAATTTTAACTTGACACCGGAATCTATGTTTTGTTTTTTGTTCCGTTTTAAGAACTAATCTACAGCATGGAGTTTAGGTCTTTAAATCGAACAAAAAACAAAGCATTGATTTCGGTGTAAAGTTATAATTTATAAATGATATGAGATTATAAATAAAGTAAACATATCATTATAATTCTACTTTATCACTTTGTGTGGGCAATTTAAGTTCCATAGTATAGTTTTTCCGTAGTTTAGTTTTTAGGTTTTTGTTTATAACTTAAGGCTTAAGATTTTTACTTAACCTTTTAATGTTCACTGGTTTCGTACTGAAACCAAATATTCGACACCATTTAATATTTTTTATGCAACATTCTTTCCTTGTTTTAATCAATTTTCAAACTTCTGTTCCTTTTCTGTTAGACGGATAGCGGCGCTACTCTGAAAGTCCAAACTTTATCAAATGATATTTCAAAGGAAGCCAAATGCACCGATTTACGCCACCGAAACTTCAGTCTGCATTTAACATTTTTTTACATTGGCATTTTTAACGTTGTATAAATATTGATATTTCTGTTCTGCGCCAAGTCTAGTTATTTATTCTAAGAGAAAGTTACTTAATTTATATGTTAAAACGTACATGTGTTAACTTGTGTAACTTTTATACATGTGTTAAAACGCACACATGCATACATATGCGCACTATGTTCATAATGTATTCATATTGTAACTTTTAGTTTAAAATTTGGGCACCCCCCCGCTCGGAAAGCTGGCTACGCCTATGCAATATTAGTTATGCCTTTTCCACTTTTCTAAAATTCACAAACTAAACAGACGACATACAAATTCTTTGCAGAATCGTTCTGATTTCTAATCTTTCTCCATCCTCAATATATACCGTAAAATTCTGATAGTAACCTCCTTTTATTTTTCAATGGGAAATTTGTCAAAACTGGGGGGGAGGGGTTATAATTGAAAGTTTCCAGAAATGTATGACGAATTCGTAAGGTGGGGGGGGGATTATAATCGGAAGTTTCACAATCTTTTCCAAAAACATAAATTTTATTAATTATATATAATAGCTACTAAATTATATTAACAATAATATTGATTATTATTTATTAAATTTTATTAATAAACATAATTTTGAAAAAGAAAATGTAACCGAATAATAAACATGTGATGTACACGTGCAACATCTCCCCCTTCTTATAAACAAATTGCGAAGTCGCTAGAAGATTCACTGACAGTTAAACAAACAGTTAATTGCACTGCTATTAACAATTAACTGATATGCAAGAACAGAACAGGGTGAACAATAACTATTAATGTTATTTAAAGATTTAAAAGTAAAAGGAGAATTTAAAATTTAGAAAAAAGTTATGATCGCAAAAACATAGTTGCATAAACAAGATTGTGAAAGCAATGGTTGCTTACGAATAGCAGTTAATGTTTTTGAGTTTAAAGAATGTAAACAAAGCAGCATTTTTTTATTTGGAGTTATTTTACTTTAAAAAGATGAGCAAAAATAGCACTTGGATACGTTTACATGCAAATTAGTTTCTAAATAAACATATGACTTCAGATGTTACAAAAAAAGTATGTTTGCAATGATCATGGGAAAAATGAAATAATGGCGGACTTAGCCGCCAAAAGTAAGGGAGGAGGGTTATAAACAGAATTTTCCGAAAAAGTAAAGTACGTGAAATTTCAGGAGGGGGGGGGGGGTACTATCGGAATTTTACGGTATGACATTTTTTTTTTCCAATTTACTTAAATAGATTGTAGAAACTATAAAGAAATTGAATAGTTCAATATCTTTCACTCATATACTTTTTTAGAACACTCCCCCTTTCCCTCCACTCTAACACTCGGTGATCAAATGCAATGCAAAAGTCATGTGATTTCCAATCTTTCTCCATCCTCAACATAAATGTCAGTGTTCTCTTTAAACCAGGGTTGGCAAAAACCCGGGTTTTTCTAAAAAAACCCAACCCACTTGGGTTTTTCTGGGTATTTGTGGGTTTCTGTTTGAATACATTTGCATTGCAATGTTAGATACATGTTATTTAGCATATTAGTTGTAATACACCTAATTATATTAAACTACTAATTAATAATTAATCTAATATTTATCTTAGAAATAAAAATTGGTTTGATTCAAATATTAAAATAGTGTTAATTAGTAAGATTAAGCTATATTTTATTTTAATGTATGCTTATTCAAAATAAATATTCTTAATAACAATTAACTGATAAAATAAACGAATTTAAATTCTTAAGTACAATACATATTACTTAAATTTTTTAGTTCCACATCATACTATAGATGGAGAACTTAAATAATCGTGAAAATTTTCGACCTCATTTTTTTTTTTTTTTTCATTTTTACACATTTTCACGTGTAAGGAATTCGAAAAATGACAAAATTTGTATGGTGCGTATTAGTTTGTTAGTCCGTTAGTCTGTGTACACGATGTCTCAAGAACAAATTATCACATAGAAGTCAGATCAGTTTTAAAATATTACTTTCGACACTGGCAAGAACCCTATTCATTTGCAATATTCGAATTAAAAAACTTTGTAAGTTATTAAAAATTTATGCTTTTCTTAACATGGGAAAATAGGGCAAAATTTTACATTTAAGTAAAATTTTGCATTAAATGGAAAATTTTTATGAAAAAAATGTGAGACCAGTTTTAAAATATGCGTTTTGATGTCAGAATGAACATCAGTAACTAGAAACATGCTACTTTGAAAATTTTGCAAGTACTGGCATGAATATCATAGAGTATAAATTTTCCAATTAAAAGAATTCTTAAATTATTTGGAATTTACAATTTACTTAAAATGGCAGAATAGGGCAGAATTGAGCATAAATGCCCATTTTGAGGATCATAAATATATCAGACAACTTCAAAATAACATTTATGATACTTGTTTGAACATAATTGACTACAAATATTCTAATAGGAAAATTTTGCAAGTTACTCGTAATTTAAGAATTTATCAACATAGTAAAATGGGGCGATATCCCATATAAATATGCATTTTGACATTTTGAGGATTGTTGCATTGGAAATAGTAGCATGAAAACAAAACTACGAAATTGGTCCTAATAAAATAAATTAATAGATTAGAATATAAGATAAATATATCAAAATGAATGGTGGATAGCCTATTAGGTGGGGATTTCATTGTGTCAAGAGTTTAGTCGATTCATTTATCTTAACATGATAATCATGTTAAGAAAATGTCCTGTACTAGAAATGTATGAGAACATATATATAATGGGGAACTGAGCAGAGTCCACTTATGCCAACTAGTTTTAATTATAAAAATAAGTTGCACTGCTTTATCTTTTTTTTTTTTTTTTTAAGTTTTTTAATAGTTGAAACGGTTATAGAAGAAAATTTTATGTTATTAGATTTATAATTATGTTGCTACTAAAATTAAAATAAAATTATAAAGTTTTAAAACTAAACAATTTAATTAGTTAAATATTGATTCTGGGCAACATTTATATCCACTGTTAAACAAAAATATCGTTCGGCTTTACAGGAAAAGGAAAACTGAACCAATTATAGAAAATAAACTTGCTTTTATATTTATAACTGTAGTTACTTTTTATGTTTAAATACTATTTTCTAGAAAATAATAAGAGTTTTTTCTTTAAAGTTAAGGTGTTTTCTATACTTTATAGATCGGATTTGTAAATTATAAATAATTTTTAACAAAAACCCACTTATTTGCAAAAACCCAGTGGGTTTTTGTTGGTGGGCCCACCCAGAAAAACCCGGGCAAAGTTTTTCTGGGCTGGGCCCAGTTTGCCAACCCTGCTTTAAACACCCTTTATTAAATTCTAGCAGCTATAAAGAAGTAGAAATGTTCAATACCTTACACTCATGTAATTTTTTGAGATGCCCTAATCCCTGTGCTAATGATCAGCGACCATACACCTCATGGAATCCTTATGATTTCTAATCTTTCTCATACATAACATATATGTCAATATTCTTTATAACATGTTTAAATATATATAGAGGTAGAACTGTTCACAATGATTAACTATCATCATTTTTATAACTATAATGCTTTGATCATATCTAACTGATTAACAAACATTACATATGCAATCTTGTGATAAAAATATTACCTACTATTGAAACTTGTAACTTCATTTTTACCATGTTTTATTAACTTCGATTCTTGTTTGTTTGTTTGTCTGGTACAAATCTTGCAATCTATTTTTAACTAACTCCCCTACATTTGAAACTTTTAGCATAAATCAGAACCCGATGACAACACAATACTCCAAAGCTTGATTTTTGAATAGTTTTCTTTTAATTAATTAAAATATGAAAATAAGCTCCTAATAGCAATAAAAATAGCCATTAAAATATTAGCTATAATTTAATTGTTGCCAAAAAAAAAAAAAAAAAAATTACGTGTTCATTTTCTTTCGACATAAAAATAAACACGTTTAATTAAACGTGAACGTTAAAAAATTATAAAAAGTTAAACGATGCATCTCATAAAAATTGATGTTATTATCACTTTAAAAAATTTATACACATTGATAAGTGCTAATATAGTTCATGGTGCTAATATACGTATTTATTTTAAACACCAACTTTTTTTTTTCATTATTATTATTATTAGTTCACTGAACTGAGTCCGCGTGCTTAAACATTGCTTATTTATTATTTTTTATCCTTGCATATTTTATTAATGATTCAACAGGAAATTTAAAAACATGGTATATAAAAAGTTTTCTTTTTTGTCTTATAATTATTTTCTGTTACTTATTGTAAAGTTATGCTACAGATTATTTTTTAGTGCCCATATAGCTGTCACAGATTCTCAGAAAAAATTCTGCTACTGAGTCAGGGTTTAAGCCGAGTAAAAATTATTTTTAGCAAAAAAGCTAAAATCAGAAAAAAAGCTTTAGCAAAATACTAAAATGCCAGGAATAGTAGAAAAAGATGAATAACAGTTTACACGTTATTCTAAACGCCTCAATATGTTTGATTTTCATATTGTCATTTAAACTTAAAAGTTTTTAATCAGGTTTTTAAAGAGTTATACACAGAAGGTAAATTTTTTTTAATTTGAAATGAAAAACAAAAAAGTAAAACTGTAACCAGATCAATTTGAATATAGTACAAGCATATTTTACCTCATTTATTGGCAGACATGAAAAACATTAAACTTTTTAGATTATTACTTTATATTGTAAACTTTTTTAAAGCAATATGAACGTTTTAGATATAACTTATATTCTTTTTCTGGAGATATAATTATCACTATCAGGGATTAATACAGGTCGAGTTTACTACCGTTTATGGGTACCTTCACAAAAATCGACCTGGCAAAAAAGGTATCTTCACAAAAATCATACAGCTAAAATCGGTACTTTCACAAAAATCTTAGTCCTCCCAGCAAAATCTAACATTTTTAATTAGCACATTTTCAAAGGAAAGTAATTTGTGCATTTCTGTTGATGCGATTTGCGAAGCAAGAATCATACAGAATGTTGGTTTTAATCTACACACAAGCGTTTGTTATGGGGGAGAAACAGTGCAGCATATGTAAACAAAACGATCCTTGTGTGTATCGGTACAGACACTCTGAAATTGTGGCCATAGTGTACTGTTTGCTGATTCATCAGGTGGTTTAACATTTTGGTGACTGTATGGTGACGTGTTTATCCTCCCTGGTACAATTCATGTATACTGCAGTGATACTAACACAAATAAAAACAACTTCTACTTACACTATCTCTACTGAACTGTTTACTTCAGAGTGAAGTAAGTTTTGGATTTTGGTTCCTGTTCTGCTATAAGCCTCACACTAGCTGCTGAGAGTTAATTTTATTATTCTACTTTGTTCAAACTCCCCCCCCCCCCCCCTCATACACACAGAGAAAAAGAAAAAGAGTGCACTACAATTTTTCACAAAAATAAAATATAGTTAAGATTTTTCACAAAAATAGGTATTAAGTTTGAAATCTTAGATTGGCCCCTGACTATAGCATGTAAAACTACATTAAGCTTATACTGTATCTGAATATCTGAAAATAAAAACATAACTTACCAAAACAAAAAAAAGGTAAGTAATTTAAGTGAAATTTGTTTATTACTATTCAAAGCTTTTCGGTTTACGATTTATAATTTTTCTTTCATTCATATTAGACTACTTTACAAATGCCTCATGTTTACAAGTTGATTTCCTGTATGTGATTCTTATGCGTAGTTCAGTGTTTGATTTTTCTTATGCTATATGCATGAACCAATGCATTTTTCTTGATCAACGTTGCGATTATTTTTCCATGAAAGATTCGTTATAATATTTTCGCTGAAGTTTTTTTTTTTCAATTTGTGTTTAGTAAGATGCTTTAGCAAAAAAACGAAAATGTGTTATTTCATTTGGGCATTTTGGATAAGTCTTTTAGCATTTCACGAAAAATGCTACCATAGCAGAAACACTGTACTGAGGTAATGACAAAATTTCCATTTTATATATACAGTAAAACATTATTTACATGTTTTTTGCATTTATACATCCTTTTAATGAAGTCCTGATTCATTCCTATTCAATTTAATGAAATTTTTTTGCCACTAATTAACAAATTTATGTTTATTTCGTATTTTGGTACAAATAGCCTTAAATAAAAAAAAAAAGTTCTATCGATTTAGAGCAAAATAAGTCTATTTCCACAGTTTTGCATTATTAAACATACATTCGGACTGTTAGCGGCAAAACTATTGTGCATTTCAATAACAGATTACAAAATTATTGCATATTTTGGTAAACAGAACAGAAAAAAGTAAAAATTTTCTTTATAGGGAAAGAAATAATCATGAATTTTGGCAATTATTTGTATTATTAAACATAAAATTTGTTAATTAGCAGCAAATGATTCCGCATTTCAATAATAGGCCACAAAATTATCACAGATTTCGAGAAATAGCTTTGTTGGGAAAAAATAGAGAATTTTATCAATTAGCAATAAAATACTCTAATTTTAGCAATTATTTGTATTGTTGAGCATAAAGTTCCTCAATAAGCAGCAATATGATTCCATATTTTATTAACAAGCTGTAAAATTATTGCTCAATTCAAAATAGTAGTTTTCAAAATATCACAGACTTTATAGATACAAAAACAAAATAATTGTGTATTATGGCGATCGTAAGTAAACATTTCAGGAATAGCATGAAAAAAAAGGGCAAATTTTATTGATGAGCAGCAAAATAACAGAATGTAAGCAATTGTGATTAAACAATGAAACTGGTAATTCAAAAATTATACTTTACTGCTCTCAATAATAAGTTTCCCACAATAATCTGCAGCACTTGCTGCATTATTGCTGTAAGTTTTTTTTTTTTTTTTTTTTTTTTTAAGATAACTAGCATAGGAAATTTATATATAAAAATAATTAAAATTAAAAAAATAAATAAAAATAAATAAATCATTAATCCACGATTTTAGTAAACTAAGATATTTATATTTTGAGTATTGCATTACATATCTGGAAAACTATATTAGCACATTTTGAGTATTAATTATACATTTTGCATTTCTCCAATCATAAATATTGTATGATTTATAACCACATCAGTAGTTATTTAATTAAAATATAAAATTTTTCATAATCACTTGATTGTCTGTGAGTAGTATTAAGAACTTCATTGTGAATTAAGTTCTGTAAATGATTTTTTCCTTGTGTTTTGACAAAAAAAAAAAAAAAAAAAAAAAAAAGCAGTCCATTGCACCTTTAAAGGAACATAGAATAACGTCTTCACATTCAATGTCATCAACACTTTAATTCACATGAATTTTTCATTAAATTGAATAGGAATGAATCAGGACTTCATTAAAAAGGGTGTATAAATGCAAAAGACATGTAAATAATGTTTTACTGTATCTATAAAATGGAAATTTTGTCTACCTCAGTACAGTGTTTCTGCTACGGTAGCATTTTTCGCGAAATGCTAAGACTTATCCAAAATGCCCAAATGAAATAACACGTTTTCGCTTTTTTGCTAAAGCATCTTACTAAACACAAATTGAAAAAAAAAAAAAAAAAAAACTTCAGCGAAAATATTATAACGAATCTTTCATGGAAAAAAATTCGCAACGTTGATCAAGAGAAATGCATTGGTTCATGCATATAGCATAAGAAAAATCAAACACTGAGCTACGCATAAGAATCGCATACAGGAAATCAACTTGTAACTTGTAAACATGAGGCATTGATTTGTAAAGTGGTCTAATATGAATGAAAGAAAAATTATAAAATTTTCTACAATTTACAAACAATTCTACCTCTTTATATATTTCACAATCTAATAAAACATATTTTAAAAGAATACTGACATTTATGCGATCAGAATATCAACAGCGGCGGAGGAATACAGTGCCAGGACAGGAACAGTGTAAACTGGTAAACAACTTTAGCGTCTACAGCGAGAACCAGAAATTTTCGATCCGGATGATATACGCATGCGCTCTACAGACCATCGACCATGGTATAAATTCCTGTGCTTGAGTGCTTTAAACTCTTTGATTTAATAAAGTTTTAATTTATTATGAATAACGATGAAATAGAATTAAAAAATACTTCGTTTATTTTAAATATTATCTAAATACGTTTTTGACAAAATGGGAAATTTTAAAATTAAAAATATTTTCTTCATAACAAAAATTTATCAACTGCATTCACATTAAACAGCCAACCAACGTGCCTTGAAAGTAAGGACCGAATTACGACATTTTTGCCGAATAAAAGCATGCATTTTGGCGGAGTAATATAGTTCTATTTTTAAAGCAACTTTTACAAAAAACAAGAGTTTTCCTGAAAAAAACAAAAACGTTATTAGATTCAGAAAGATCCCATTAACAACATATATTAATTAAATTAAAATCGTTCGTGCGGTTTTAGAGATATTTTTATTACATCCTTACATGGGTACACCACACATTTTCCCTTTTTCGCTTTAAATTGAGATTCAGATCTCAAAACATACTGCATGTAGAAATGTAAAATTTTCAGGATAGATTAAGACCGAAGATAAAAGACTATTTTGAAAATATCAGAACAAAATATGGCTTATTTGCTGAGATATTACGTGTCGGCTTTTACAAATCTCTTTGATGTCAGACTAGGCGTATATATGAGTTCGCAGCTTTCCGTCCGTTTGTCCTTCCGCTTGCGTCACTCGAAAAACTGCCGTTTTTCATGATTAGTTTTCTTTCTTTCCTTCCTCTTTTCTCTTTTCTCTTTCCTCCCTGCCCCCCCCTCCACTGTTTTCATGCTTCTTGGATGAGTATGATCCTATACATTTTTCTAATATCTTGACAGTATGAATGACTACCGTGCATTCCAAAAGACGATCCATTTGTGATTATGATCTGATCATCATTCAGTATAACTTAACAGAGTTGATAATATTAAAAAATATAATATATCTAAAGGATTTAATTTATATAAGTTTGGTTTATAAATATTGTTGCGTACTTGGGGGTTCGTGAGTTGTCTGAGAATGAAAGGCCAAACGTACAAAAATTCAGTAATTTATTCACAGAAAGTTCCAGAAATATACAGGTCTATAAACCAAGTATCAGCTTCAATTCAAACAGTAAACACAGCTTAAACAACAGCTGTCAATAGCAAATCCACAGTACAAACTGTATACCAATAACACTTGAAGCAAGTCTCTCTCAAAGAGGCTTAAGAGCAATGCAAGCACTAGCGAAGCTAGCGGAGATCTGAACTGAACTGAACTGAACTGCCCTTGGCGAGGAAGCGCTCCTTATATGCTGTTCCATGGAGCCCAGATTTTTCGAGAAAACTCTAGAAAGTGGTCAACCAATCAACTTACAGCTTCCATATTTGGTATATCCCATATAAGGATTTTCTCGCCAAGGTCGCCAAAAAAATCGCCAAGGTGGGAAAAAGTCGCCAAATTTGGCGCCAAATCCATTACGTGCATTACTGGGGCTTTCTAATGCGTTTTTAAGGGAAAATAAGGCTATTTCAACGCTAAAACGACTAGAAATGCACAAAATTAGCACTTTATGAACTTACTAAGCCTCTTTGAAAGAATTTATACAAAAATAAACACAATTATTTACAATTTCGTAACACTGCCCCCCTCCCAAGGACTGCACGTCCCGGGCAGTGCAACCCTTGGTCAAGAGGCGAAACTAAACAAATTTACACAATCTAAAACACAAAAACTAAGTTGCACATAAAGATAACATAGAAATATAAATTAAGTGGGAAATATTTACAAAATTCACAAATATGTACAAATATTTATATACAAATATTTACAGTGCGCATGCGCAAATTTTACAAGTATTTACATTTTAAATTTTAATTTTACCGTTACTTGTGGTACTTGGCTAGCCTATTATAGTGCACCACCTTCGGTTTTGATGAAGGTGTTTTAGTGATCCGCACCACTACATCATTCAGCCTTTTTAAGACTGTGTATGGTCCGTCCCAGCTGCACTGTAACTTGGGAGAGAGTCCTTTGCGTCGAACAGGATTCCACAACCAGACCTTCTCTCCTTCCTGAAACTCATGTTGCGTAGCCTTTAGATCGTACCTTGTCTTCATTTTCTCCGTTGCCATGTTAATCCGCTCCCGAGCAAAGTTGTGTACGTCCTCAAATCGTGCCTGGAGATCTTGGATGTACTCCTCGGGCGATGAAGGCGCATCGGGTGGACAACCAAACAGGAGATCACAAGGGAGACGAAGTTCACGTCCGAACAGCATCTGGGCTGGAGTATAGCCGGTGGTTTCATGGACAGCACTTCGATAAGCCAGCAGGAACAATGGCAACTTCAAGTCCCAATCTTGCTGGTTCCTTGATACTAGAAGGGAGAGGTTATTCAGGATGGTACGATTGAACCTCTCGACCATGCCGTCCGACTGGGGATGTAAGGGTGTTGTCCGGGTTTTGTCTATGCCGAGTAGTTGACACAGTCCTTTGAAAACATCAGAGGTAAAGTTCCTACCTTGGTCGGTATGAAGTTGTAGGGGCGTGCCGTACCTTGACACCCATTGCTGCACTACGACCTCTGCGACTGTGCATGCCTCTTGATTGGGAATGGGATATGCCTCAGGCCACTTGGTGAAATAGTCCATCACGACGAGGATGTATTTATTTCCACTGGAGGTCCGTGGCAAAGGACCCAAGATGTCGATTGCAATTCGTTCAAATGGTGCTCCCACGTTATACCGTTGCAGTCTCCCTCGACTTCGTTTCTGCGGGCCTTTACGTGCCGCACAAGCATCACAGGATTTACACCATTTCTCCACATCCTCCTTTGCCTTGCACCAGTAGAAGCGTTCCCGAACTTTCTGCAGAGTCTTCATTACCCCAAAATGGCCTCCGGTAGAGCTACTATGCAGTTGTTCTAAAACAGCTGGAATTTTTGATCTTGGTAATAAAATCTGCCATCTGAAGCTTTTCCCATCATCAGATTCCCACTTTCTGCATAATACGCCGTTTCTGATATGAAGAGAGTCCCAAAGTGCCCAATAACTTTTCGTAATGGGACTAAATCTGGAAATGCCCTGCCAGGTAGGTCTGTTGCTGGTCGTCTCCTTCAGCTGTAATATTGGCTTTATGTCAGGATCTTCCAACTGGGATTTTCTAAGTTCTTCGTCACTCCATGGATCGGGATCTTGATCTGATGGTGTTGAGACAGTAACTTGGCAGGCAACCGGATTTATCGGCAGGTATTTCTGTTCGGCTCTAGAGCAATACTTGCAGCTTTCCGAGCAGGGCTTCCGTGACAAGGCATCTGCATTACCATGTAGAGTCCCTTTACGATGACGTATCTCGAAGTCATATTCCTGGAGGCGTTGTATCCACCTGGCAATCTGTCCTTCCGGGTTCTTGAACTGGAGCAACCACGTTAAAGATGCATGGTCAGTCCGGAGCAGGAATCTTCTGCCATAGAGGTAATGATGGAAATGTTCTATGGCTTTTACGATGGCGAGTAGCTCTTTCCTGGTGGTACAGTAATTTCGCTCCGGTTTAGACAGGCATTTACTCCAATAGGCAATGACATGTTCTTGACCATCAATTTCCTGCGACAGAACAGCACCGACACTCTCATGGCTGGCATCTGTATCAAGTATGAACTGTCTGTCGGGCTGTGGATATGTCAAGATAGGCGATGATGTTAAGGCCTCTTTAAGTCGCTTGAACGCTTTTTCACATTCATCTGTCCACAGGAACTTCTGTTTGGCTTCCGTCAGCTTGTGCAGTGGTCTGGCAATATTTGAGAAACCCTTGACAAACTTCCTGTAGTAAGTGCATAACCCCAGGAAACTTCGTAGTTGGTGTACATTTTCAGGGCGACTCCAGTTCTCGACTGCAGAGATCTTCTCAGGATCAGTTCTCACACCTTCGGCAGAGATGATATGGCCGAGGTAGCTCACTTCGCGACGGAACAAGTTACACTTGCCTGGATTCAATTTGAGGTTAGCCATTCTGAGTTTCTCCAGCACCTTTCGGATGTTTCGTAGATGGTCTTCAAAGGTGCGCCCCACAATGATAATATCATCCAAATACACCAGACAGGCTTCATAGGAAAGTCCTTTTAGCACTGTCTCCATCAGGCGTTCGAAGGTGGCAGGTGCATTACATAATCCGAATGGCATAACTTTAAATTGCCACAGTCCTTGTCCCGTGGTGAATGCAGTCTTCTCACGATCATCAGGATGTAATTCTACTTGCCAGTAACCGCTCTTCAGATCCAACGTCGAGAACCATTTATTGCCAGCAAGTGTGTCTAATGTGTCGTCAATTCTGGGAAGAGGGTAACTGTCTTTCTTCGTGATGTCATTCAAACGACGATAATCCACACAAAATCTTGTTGAACCATCCTTTTTTCGCACCAGTACTATGGGAGAGGCCCAAGGACTCGTTGATGGCTCGATGACGTCATTGTGCTGCATTTCATTTAGAAGTTCAGTGACCTCTTCCTGTTTAGCAAAAGGAAGTCTTCTTGGATGTTGTTTGATTGGAGGATGATTTCCTGTATCAATTCTGTGCTGGGTGATGTTCGTTCGCCCGACGTCTTCAGGTGTTCGAGAAAAAAGGTCTTTAAATTCTTGGAGTAGCTTCTCCGCAGCGCATCTCTGTTCCTTTCCTAACTCTGCATTCTTGAGTAGTTCCGTTGTTAATTGCTCAGAAGACTTGGATTCGGTTGATTGCATGGGGCGGTTTATGCATGTTACAGGAGTGCAGGCTGCTAACACTTCATCCTTCTTCACTGTTCGGACCTTATCGCTGATGTTTGCGACTCTCACAGGTATAGTACTCTTTGAGAGATCAACTAGAGATGAAGCTACCAGAACTCCTCTTGGGCTATTGTCGGTATTCGGGTATTCAATCAGTCCATAGCGGAAGTATTGCTTTGTAGGTGGTGTTCCTGAAACTATTGTCTCTGTGTGTGGGGGGATGGAGATTTCAGACTTGGCTGTTATCTGGCAGATTGTCTGAATGTCTTGATTTTCAGTGTTGAACACAGCGATGTCTTCCGAACTCGAATGCAGTTCATTATTCTTGAAGTCCAACTGAAAATTAAATTTTCTCAGGAAATCAATTCCAATGATTAAAGGATCTCTTATATCAGCCACATATGCCATATGATGGTAACTGGCATTCCCAAAAGTGATGGCCAAGTTCATTTTTCCATATATTTTGATTTCGTCTCCGGTCACAGTCTGGAGTTTAACGCAGGGCGGCGTCCAGATGATCTTCTCTTTTAGTTCTTGAGCCAAATCCGTTCTAATGATGGTCACGTTGGCTCCCGTGTCCAGAATCATCCGGCAGGTGGCGTTGTTGACTTGGCCATAGACGTGAAGTCCATTATCGCCGCCACTCATCGATGAAACATGAAATACTGTAAATTGGGGCTCTTTAATTTTAGGCAACCTCCGCCCCGCGAGATGGCCTCCTCTTAGTTTCCCTGCAGTGATGGTGAAGCCGGGTGATTTCCTATAGTTGGTCGTACGGGGCAGTTCCTCTTCACATGACCATCCCCTCCACAGCCCCAGCACTTTATCTTCCGATCCTTTTTTTCTATATTATTTTCCAGGTTGCGCAATCTCTTTAAGATCTCTGCGAAACTTCTCTTCATTTCATTCTCATCAGCAGGCGTATCATTTAATGAGACTGCTCTTATGGTATGGCGGTCTTTACGGGAGGCTTGTTGGGCTGCCTCTATCCTAAGTGCATAGCCTAAAGCTGATTCTACGTCTCTGATGTTGGAGAGTCTCAGCGCTTTTTGAATTTCTGGATCCCGAACAGCATCGATAAAGTACTGAAGAGCTAAGTCGTTTCGAGTGTCAGCTTGACAGTCTGAGAATGCTAGGTGTGACAATCTCTGAATGTCCGCTGCCAGCTCTTGCAAACTTTCGCCCGTTTTCTGGTAACGGGACTTTAGCTGGAGGCGACTATAGTCCTTAGAACACTTCTCTCCGAACCGTAGCTCCAGTGCTCTAGTCAAGGCCTCGAAGTCGTTCCTTTCTTCTTTAGAAACATTTCTCAGGATCTCGGCTGCATCTCCCCGTAATGCTGCTGCTAAGTGGACCGACTTGGCGGTAGAGTCCCAGCCGTTAGCTTCAGCTACGATGGAAAACTGCGTCTTATATACATGCCAGGAGGAACTGCCGTCGTAGGTAGATAGCTTAATAAATTCGTGATTCTGGTTTCTTCTCTCTTTCCTTTCAGTTTCCTGGGGCTTGGATTCTAACTTTTCTTCGAGATTCCGAATCTTGCTCTGCAAATCATTCCCTATTACCTCTCCGCTCCACTCTTCTCTCATTTTCCTCTCAAGATCTTCCTCCATTCTCTTAAACTTGCTTTCTATCTCTGAAACCTTTCCTTTCAGCTCCTGATCAAAGTTTTCTTTAAATTTCTCCTCAAAATTCTCTTCTATCTTCATAAATCTCTCTTCAAAATTCTTTTCCACTTTCAAAACTTTCTCTTCAAAATTTTCTTCTATCTTTATAACTTTCTCTTCAAAACTTTCTTCTATCTTTATAACTTTATCTTCTATTCCATCCATTCTATTTTCCATCACCGTTAATTTACTCTCTATTGATTCTTTCGCCGTTGAAAGCTCTCTCTTCATCTCATCTTGATTAGCTTTAATTTCTTCGGTCAAACTGGCTTCCATCTTTTCCTGAACTGCTTTCATTTCCTCTTGTGCTACCTTCATTTCTTTCATCTCTTGACTCAGGCTATCTTTCATCTCTCTCTGCGATGCTTCCATACTTTCTTTCATCTCTCTTTGCGATGCTTCCATCTTTTCCTGTCCTGTTTCCATTTTCTCTATCAATCCGGTTTCCATCTTTTCCTGTCCGGCTTTCATTTCATTTATCTGGGTAGCTAAGGCTTCTAGAAGTTTTTTCATCTCTTGCTCCATAGCCCTCGTTATCACCATTCACAGACAATCCCGCTTCTGACACCAGAAATGTTGCGTACTTGGGGGTTCGTGAGTTGTCTGAGAATGAAAGGCCAAACGTACAAAAATTCAGTAATTTATTCACAGAAAGTTCCAGAAATATACAGGTCTATAAACCAAGTATCAGCTTCAATTCAAACAGTAAACACAGCTTAAACAACAGCTGTCAATAGCAAATCCACAGTACAAACTGTATACCAATAACACTTGAAGCAAGTCTCTCTCAAAGAGGCTTAAGAGCAATGCAAGCACTAGCGAAGCTAGCGGAGATCTGAACTGAACTGAACTGAACTGCCCTTGGCGAGGAAGCGCTCCTTATATGCTGTTCCATGGAGCCCAGATTTTTCGAGAAAACTCTAGAAAGTGGTCAACCAATCAACTTACAGCTTCCATATTTGGTATATCCCATATAAGGATTTTCTCGCCAAGGTCGCCAAAAAAATCGCCAAGGTGGGAAAAAGTCGCCAAATTTGGCGCCAAATCCATTACGTGCATTACTGGGGCTTTCTAATGCGTTTTTAAGGGAAAATAAGGCTATTTCAACGCTAAAACGACTAGAAATGCACAAAATTAGCACTTTATGAACTTACTAAGCCTCTTTGAAAGAATTTATACAAAAATAAACACAATTATTTACAATTTCGTAACACTTTAACACTAAAGTGTTACGAAAGTTAAAAAACACAAAAACATTAAAGTAATAATTTGTTTTCACGAAATATAATTGAAATATATAAATTAATATAGTCTAGTATAAAGAATATTATGGACAGTTTTGACAAGCATTAATGTTCACTATTATGTATGGCTATTTTAATTTATGCCCGCTTAATTTTAATTTTTTAAAATAATTTTTTCTAAATTTATTTACGGTAATTACTATCTATATTTTTACTTTTTACTTTCTTTTATCCATATGTATGGTAGATAAAGTTTTGCTTTTCGGTCAATTTTTCGAAATTGTGTTTTTGTTATATTTACACGTTATGAAGTTCCTTAAATCAGAAAAAACATGTTTTTCGCCTATTTTAAATTGTTTTTAATGAACATTTATTTTACAGTATTCGTTATTTTATTCTTTAACGTACAATCTGTCATTATGGTAATGAATTTCGGGTAAGAGAAAGTTATGTGATTGCCACACTAGAATATTTCTTTTTTACCATATAGTCCTGCATTTTCCTCTTTATCTCTACTTAAATTTACACAAATATGATAGAAAAATTGTTTGCGGTCAAATTTTTTAACTTACGTTTTCTCTAGAAATATGCAGTCCCTTCCCCCACTCCCGTGAATTCAAATTTATTTCCAGTCAATTCTCTTTATAAATAAAATTATAAAGATCATTTTTTGATCATTTTTCCACCATAGTTATAACAAATTATATATTTGAAGCTTTACTGTTTTTATACTATGCTTAGGACTATGCAAAAGCAATCTGTCTAAAACTAAAGCTATAGGAAAGATTTTAAGAGCTACCTTTCTTCCTTTTTTAATTCTAATAAATATAAATGTTCTAAATTTATTTAGGTTTATTTATTAATATATATATATATATATATATTGAGCTTCTTTAACTTAGTTCTCATTTTATTCAATGTTAAAGTATGAGTAGCAGATTATTTAGTACTGTGAAAAGGATGTTGTATAATTATAAAAGTATTCTAAAATATGCCATCTGAACTGCAGAATTTAAATGTAGTAATTTTATTTCACCCTTTTATATGTATGTTCTAAAAAAAAGTAGTTGTTTTTTTTTTAATAAAAAAATTAAAGTGTTAAAAAATGTCATCATGAAATATATATATATATATATATATATATATATATTGAGCTTTCTTAACTTAGTTCTGATTTCATTCAATGTTAGAGAATGAGTCGCAGATTATTTAGTACTGTGAGAAGGATGTTGTATAATTATAAAAGTATTCAAAATATGCCATCTGAACTGCAGAATTTAGATGTAGTAAGTTTATTCCGCCTTTTTTATATATATGTACTAAAAATATAGTAGTTTTTTTTTTTTTTTTTTTTTATGAAAAATTAAAGTGCTAAAAAACGTCATCATGAAATATTAATTTATTTTAATAAATGAATTATAATTAAAAGTACAATAACAAACAGTCATAAATTGATATCACAGGATATCTGATCCTAACAATTGGAAAAATAAATATCCATTGCGCAAATAATAGTAATCAATATAGTTTACTTGATAAAAGTTTATATTTCATTTATTTATTTTTTCTTGAATTATTATTCAAAGAAAGTATTTTATAAAGTGTTCTAAAACTCTAATAGTGAGATATTTTGAATCAAAGCTACTCAAAAATTGCGTGAAAATTTTGAAAAAATGTAGTCATTCACTTATTGCTTCATAATATAACTCATCCCTTCAATATTATTCAGGCCAAAAAATTTATGTGTTTCAAATTTACAAATCTTAATTTGAATAATAAATAACATGGTGCGACATTCACACTACTTTCCCTTACCCTGCATTTGTATAAAAAGAGATCATTATATTTCATCTATCTATCTAATTTTTCATCTCTATCCTCTTCATATATATACAGTATACTATAAAAAAAAAAAAAAAAAAAAAAAAAAAAAAAAACCGCACACTTCGGGACCAAAAACTGTACATTTTTTTAAATTTTGTGGATTTCCGTTTTTTTTTTTTTTTTTCCCCCCATACAATTCTGAATTAGAGTTTTTATGATATAATGATTATTTTAAAATAATAGTGATATAAATAAGTATGTAAAAAATTAAGTAAAATATGCATAATAATAATAATAATAATAAGCAATTAAAGATTAAAAAATATACGAAGTTTTATATTGCATAATGTTTTTTCAATTAAAAAATAAAAATTTGCCTTATTATATAAGATACAAAATTTAAGTATAAAAACATTTGATATAATTGACTTGTGCATTATAATATATATATATATATATATATATATATATATATATATATATATCACTATGTTTAGAAATATAAATAAAACTTTTTTTTTCTGTCTTTGAATAGTTATTATTATTAATTTATTTCAAACATAAATGACCTAGACCTCAAATAAAATTGCCTTTATCTGTCTCATTCGGCACCTAAAATATAACTATTGAATTAAGTACTATCTCCATTTTCTTTCCCTTGGAATCTTTACTGTGAATTTTATTTGTTTATATTGATTATAATGTGCGAATTTCTGGCAGTCTACTGTATATGCAGACTCCCAAAATCTTTCCTTCTTTTTTTTTTTTTTTAATTGGATCTTTCTTATTTGTAATTTTTTCTATAAGCGTAAGAAGAAAGTATTTGATTCGTTTTTAATTTAATGTTAAATATGGAATAATGTTTATTCATATTATTTCACTTCTACTATCTAACTTCTACATTATTTAACTAACTATCTAACTACTAATTTTACTAAATTTTACATTTGCTGTTAGTTTAAAGTTTTCAACTTCAGTTAGAGACAAATTTTAAACGATATTAATTATTTTTCTTTTTTTGCTCTCCACCTCTTATATTTTTATTTATTTATTTATTTATTTTTTTTTTAAAGATTTTTTTGGCACGTTCATTTCTTGTATTAGCCTGCAGTATGCTTATTCATAATATATATTACACCGAATTGCGAATTATAATTTATTAAATTGCAGAATTGTAAGGCAGAAATGACTCTGGCGTCAACCATAAACAATTTCATTTTAATTATAGTATAACTTATATTTAAAAAAAAAAAAAAAAAAAAAAGTTATATAATTATAAATGATTTTACACGGAAAATTATTAAAACAGAGCTAAATAAGTGATTTTAAATCATAAGATTACATTGTATTATTAAGATAATAGTAGCATTATTTAAATGTAAGTTTTCGCCCCTACATATAGAAAATTCAATTACACTTATGAATGTAACATTTAAACTTTATTTCCAACATGGAGAAATATTTATTTCATTTCAAAAGAAATGTTGTGAACTTGTTTAAAAGCAAAGAAGTAAAAGTTATCTTTCAACTGCAGGATTAATGTCAAAACATACATGAGTATTGTTAAAGATACAACCCCAAAGATCTGGTTGGGAATCAATTGTATTTGCTTGTAAACTATTCTTATCCGTTCAACCCACATGTCAATCAAAGAGTCTGCGAAAGGAGGGAAGTGAAATCTGGAATAAAACGGGCCTGACCACTCAGCCCTGGAAATATGTATCTAAGAAAAGACGGGTTCAACGCTTCAGAGACGAAAATCTTTATCAAGAAAAAGAAGGGCCTGACCATTTACGAGACACATTTCAAATCCGGAAAAAGACGGGCTTAACGCTTATAGGGTTAATAGAGTAGACGAGGACATTTGACTTAATGGAGTACACTTACTACACCCAAATTATATCTCATGTAATATTTTAGAAAGTAATCATATCTGTTCATGCATAGTTCACAAGACATATCATATTACAAAAATATATCACCGAACAAAAGTTATGGAATATCAATTTGAAAGAAATGCAAAACGATGAAAGATATTATTTCATTTATTAAGTTTTTTATTTGGGATTTAATGTAGACTATACTATCATTAAATGATTAAAAATAAAAATGAGGGAAAATTACATATAAATTTGCTTCTCTTTCACAGTTACACGAATTTTAAGTAATTCCATGAGTGTTAACTTTATAGGCTTTTATGATTTTTTTTCCAAGTAATAGTATACATCGGACGAATAAACTAAACAGCGATTTTGTTAACACTTGGGCATATGCAGTTGAAAATCCTTTAACAAAATGTTCATATTAATAAGAATTTTAATCTATATATATAAATGGCTAAGAGATTTTCTTACTGTCTGTGTGTGGGCGCACCGAGTACAACAATTGATTTTTAACTAACTTCCCGATTAGCTAGACATTTGAAACTTCCAGACTAGCTCAGAACACGACAATAATGCATTTTTTAAACACTTTAAGCCAACTGTTTTGGGTTCCCACTGCCTTCGGTAGCGTTTATATGATTCAACAGATATATATATATTCAACTCTTCCGACTAGCTAGACATTTGAAACTTTTTAGAATAGCTCAAGGCACGATAACAATGCTTTTTTTAAATACTTTTAGCCAGTTGTTTCGAGTCATGCTTCTTTGGTAGTGTTTATATGATTCAACAATCATAAGTTTCCGACTAGCTAGAAATTTGAAACTTTTAGAAGAGCTCAGAACACAATGATAATGTAATTTATTAATACTTTTAGCCAATTGTTTCGGGTTTTCGCGGTCTTTAGTAGCGTTTATATGATTCAACAATCTTATAACTTCCCGACTAGCTAGACATTTGAAACTTTCAGAATAAATCCGAACACTAAAAACG
This sequence comes from Salticus scenicus, assembly GCA_963930645.1. Taxonomy (NCBI): domain Eukaryota; kingdom Metazoa; phylum Arthropoda; class Arachnida; order Araneae; family Salticidae; genus Salticus; species Salticus scenicus. Next base: position 13,032 of record CAWVNO010002270.1, on the reverse strand, counting down.
TTCTGTATAAGGGAATTTTGGCTAAACCTTTATTTGGATAAATTTGGTTAATCTATTTCAAATTATTAACAGTTAAATTATTATCTATTTGGTAAATTTTATTTTGGAAATTTTCCAGCATTTGGAATTCGGTTCGTTAACGAACCAAGGCTTTTCTAGTATTTTATATTCTGATTTCAGTTATGATGTGTCTAAATTAGTATACAAAGTGCTCAAAAAATGTCATTGCATTTGTTTAAAATCTATGCCAGATAAAAAATATTTCAGTTGTGTTATATATATACATATATATCTTTCTTGTTATATATCTCTATTCATTAAATCTGCTATTCACAAACAAATGAGGACAAATAACTAAAAGTAAAAAAGTAAGCTCATAACACTATTTTACCGAGACAGTGCACTATAAGTATATTTTTTACAGAATGATTTAAAAAATATTTTTATTTCCATTGATACAGATCGCCTTATAGCCTTTTCAAAATATCTTCGATGAAATTTATGTCTTATAACTTTATTATCACATCTTGATTATCACATCGAGAAAACATGAAGTTTAGAAGGTGTTTAAAATTTTCTTTCACTCGTCTATATTTCACCATTCCTAAGATACTTTTAAAGTTTTTTTTTTTTTTTTTTTTTGACAGAACAGGATCTAAAAGGTAAAGAATTTTGAATCATTGAATTGTGTTGTGAAAAAAAGAAAAAAAAATCAATTTTAAAAAAAAAATTACATTTACAAAATACAAAATTTAGTTTTATTCCACACAAAATGGTTCTTTATTTTCATATTTGATTCAAGATAAGGATATTTTCGGACAAGCTCTATTCTACGTATTTAAAATTAACGAGCATAAAGAGAAAATTTAAACACAAAAGAAAAAAAAATTGCATGAATGAAATTCTATTTTAAACGATTGTTTCCCTCCTGGTCTTTCAATTATAAATTTACGTTTCTATAGCTCCATAAAACGTCATTTTTCTCAATATTTTATTTAAATTACTCTTAATATCCACACTTTAATGTATGGCAAATTTGTGTATTTTTCCACCCTACATTATATAATAAACCGTCATATATAATAAACCAGTCATATGTAATAAACAACTTTTCAAACTATTATAATATATATACATATATAAACAATGCTGTTGTTAATATTTATTTCTTTAGAAAACTCAACGTCTGAATTTCTCAATAAAAAAGAATAGAGAAAGATTACTTTGGATTTAAAAAAAAAAGTTTAAATGTTAAGAAATGAATAATTAAATAACAATGATAAAAATTTTAAACTTAATAAAGCATAGTTTAAGTACCTGGATCATCAATGTCCTCGGACAATCTTATATTAGGTTGTTCCATAGCTGAAAAAATATATTTAAGCATTTAATTAAATTTGAAAGAAATCCTACATTTCTATCGAATGTATAAAAGAACAGTGGCTCTGAAAATTTTTGAAGTCTGGGTGCAATTAAAATATAACAAGAAGTTTAGTTTCACTAGATACAAATTTCTGCGAAATAGTTTATGATAATTAAGATGAATCGATTATCAAAACCCACATTTTCTTGCCAATATTTCAATGCACAGGAAAAATTTGACTCTTGCGTTAGTTTTGGTATGAGTAGAGGATCCCTAATTCATACAATTGGAAACCTATAAGCTACTTTTATTATATTTTCAAAGTATTCTGCGAGGTTTTTATTTTTTTTCCTAAACTTCTCTTCATTTAAAAAAAATAGGATTTTTCAAATATAACGCTTATTTTCTTCGCATTCTATTTTGAATAATTATACTTATATGGTAATAAGTAAAAGTCTATGATACATCAGCTCCTAAAACTTTCATATTAAGTAATATATATTATGAATAAATAACTATTTTTAAAAGCATGAAACATGTTGATTAACGCAATCAGATGACGAGTTTGCATTCGGACACAGCAAGGCATACCTAAAAATTTTTCAATACCGCATCAGTGTTTCCGGACACTCACTTAAAAAGCCACTGATATACAAGGATCATTAATAAGTGTTATCCGAAAATAAATTACAATCTCTCTTTTTTTTACGCTTTACCCATTAACGTATGAAACTCTTAATTTAGCAGTACTTTTATTACGAATTTTAAGTTAAGCTCTAAAATCACCATTTTTAACCTTAATTTTTCAACCTTGGTGAAAAGTGTTAAGGACTTTCAGTCTGCTTGTCCGCTTTCTAACTTCCGTAAATATTCATGGAATTTCTTTAAACTGAAATATATTTTTAAAGTTCATTATCGCGTGTGCCTTATTGAAAAATGGAGTGATTAACTTTACTGGTTTGTGTACAGGGGCACACTAAAGTATTCCAAGGCTATGCTTTCTATCAGAGGTACTGATGTAAACTAAGTTTTAATAAATTTGCATATATTTTAATGAAATTGAAATAAGTTATTCATATGAACAAAAAAAACAAAAAAAAAAAAAATGCTTTTTTCTAAAACAGCGATTTTAGCATTAGATATACAGGGACACACAAAAATAATTAGTTATATTAAAGACGGTTATTGGGAATTTGCTGAAACTGAATTTTTCTTATAGTAAATATTTTAAGCATTTTTCGACATTACAAAAAAAAAAAAAAAAAAAATCATACACGTTATTCAAGTTTACTATGGATATGTATATAATATTAAGAGATACAGACTTAAGGACCCACTTCCGGTTTTCCAAATTTAAAGAGAAGCTGGAAAAAAATCTATATGTCAGACTTGTCTGAGCTCTGAAGTTTCATCGTTTTATCTTTATTAGTTTCGGAGATAAGAATTTTGAAGGGTTTAATGCCAATTGACTATGCTGGGGTCCTAGGCTTACGGTTGGAATGTCCTCAGTGGGAAGGTCTTTCCAAAGGAGTCCTATCCGATACTTACCCGAATTTCGGAGAAAACCACAAAAAATCCTTAACGGATAGATCAATATGCGTTACCTGGGATCGAGCCCGTCACTTTCCATCTACCATCTTTGTGCGCAGAACCGCTTAGCCGCTGGTGTTCATGATAATAAGAATATTTCGAACACATAGATACACACGCATGCGAACGCATAGACTAATTGTCGAAAACTTTTTTTTTTTATTATTCTAGACACCTCAAAACATGTAGAGTGTAAAAACTCAATATCGAATTTTTTTACCATATACGACTCTTATTAACTACAGTAGTCAGGTAATAGAGATAAAAAATATCAAGAAAATTGCGTGTTAAAAACAAGCATAGCTTGCCGAATTAAAGGATGACAATTTTAACAATTTTAATAAAGGTTAAATTTGTTAATGGAAAAAATAATTTGTTAAAGCTTAAAATTGTTAATAACTTTGGTTCTTCTGTCAGTCTGTCTGCCTTTCAGTGGCATAACTCCTGCAAATATTCATGATATTTCTTGAAACAGATAGATGTTCAAGTTCACTATCGGACGATCCCTATTGAAAATGGACTAAATACCTCTACTGGTTTGTGTACAGGGACACCCAAAATTATTCAAAATCATTGCGTTCTATAAGAGTAATATTTCTACAAAATATAGTTTAATACCTTTAATTTACATAAATATTAATGAAATTGAAATATGTTAGTCAAGGTCATTATCGGATATTTTCTATTGAGAATGGAGTAAATACAACTACTGGTTTGTGTATTGGGATACACAAAAGTATTTCAATGCATTATATTCTATGAGAAGTATTCTAAAAACCATAATATAATCATTTTGCTATTCATAAATCTTAATGAAATTGAAATATGTTATTAATACGCACATAAGAATACTTTCTAGAGAACATAGCATGATTAGGAGATTACGGGGTTCACAAAAACATATTCAGTGACAATAAGGGAAATTCTTGAAAATTTGCTGTAATTAAATTTTCGTTTTTAATACCTTTTAGATATTTTGATGCGTGAATTGCATTTCAATTAGTGTATCTACCCGAGTTTCCGGTAGTCTACTTGTCCATCTGTCCGGTTCTCCTGCACTAGTAAATATTTTTAGAATTTCTTAATATATATTATTTAAGTTCACTATGGAGTGTTCTCTACTTAAAAAGGTATCTATATGTCCTGTATAAATGATTTATACACAGGAACACCCAAAACAATGCATTGCATTGCTTTTTAGAAGAGATTTTTTATAAATTATATTTAAATAACTTTCTACTGAAAAAATTACAAAGAAATCGAAATTTATTGTTATGTTTTTTTAAAAAATGTATAGAATACGATATGCTTAAATTCCAGAATTGTAGTGCTACACTGAAATATCTAATATTAAAAGCAGTGAATTGAAAAAGCTTCAAAACCACTTTCATCAGTGGCGGGCCACGAACCGAAAATAGGTGAAGAGCTCAAAAAATATTTAATTTTTAATGCCCAATTTTTTATTAAGAATAGACTTAACTAAAATTAACTAAAAATTCTTATTTGAATGTGAATTTATATTGTATTCATGAATACAGTGTAAAATATAGTGTGTCTTCACCTATTTTCGGTGCACGAGCCGCCAATGACTCATTTCTGTGTAAAGTATTTTAAACAATTTCGAAGAATGTTTAAGTGTCATCAGAAATTGAATTACTCTGTCTATATTCTTTTTCTTCCATCTGTCCATTTTATGGTAACGTAGTCATAAATCATTAAAGGTTACACGATACAACGAGTGCGTACACTTGGAAAGTATTACTAATCAAAGTTTACAGCCTTATTTTACGTTCTTGTTTTTTCTTAACACGACAAACAGTATTTTTTTTTTTTTTTTTTTTTTTTTTTTTATGAAATTAGTTTTTGTATAAATCACTTTTTGAACAAAAGAAAGCTGTGTACGTTATTTTAAATCAATGGAAAATTTTACTCCTGTTTTTAAAATTCTAAAACGTACACGTTTTAAAAAATCAATAATTAAATTACGTTCCATATTTATGCGTTAATTAACAACAATGATTTTTCTTCCTTTTTCTTTTTACTTTCTCTTACCCATAAGGTAGAGAACGTATTGTTTTTGGGTCAAATTTTCGAAAGAGAGATTTTTATATTTACACGTTTTGAGGTCCCCTGAATACGAAAATCATTTTTAGCAAATGGTCTGTGTGCCTCTGTGTCTTATCAGCATATCTCAAGAACAAATAGCAGCAGACATTCCAAACTTTATATTCTAAATGCGTATCATAGGGATGCTACAGTAAGCTTTTCGTTAAGATCAAGCAAATGGTTCGAGTACACGGACAATCAAGAGAATTCTAATACATTGCGTCTATGAGGGAAATTGCAGGTATGTAGAGTTTAACCTCTCTAGACTGCACTAAACCAAATGAAAGGAATATATATTTTTTGTAATAGAGATAGTCAATTGGGAAATTGTGTATGTAGGAGCCTCGCTCACCCCCTGGGGTGGAAGACCCCCCTCGAGGGGAGTAAATTTTCATTAACGGTATCTTTCAAAAGAGCTCGCCGATACCTCTAAAACGAATGGTTGAACCATCGATAATTTAAAACAAAGTTAGATTTATTTTTTTACTTTAAAAAAAAAGTAAGTTTTTTTTTTGTTAAATATTGAGAATAAAATTGACTTTTCTTGGATATTTAATGTTATATTACTTCTCTAATATGGACATCGTCTGCATTATCATGCAAGATAAATTTTTTAAAATAATAATTTTAATAAATTATTTTTTTAAAACAGAATTATTTTTTAATAACCGAATTAAAATTTATATAAATCTAGGTGCATTAATGAAACGAGGGGTTGCTGCTGATCAAGCAAATGGTTCGAGTACTGGGACAATGAAGAGATTTCTAATACATTACGTCTATGGGGGAAATTGCAGGTAAGTAGAGTTTAACGTCTATAGACTGCACTAAACCAAATTAAACGAAAATATATTTTTTGTAATAGAGATGGTCAACTGCGGATGGAAATATTGTATATAGGAGCCTCGTCGCCCCCCCTTGAGGGGACCAAATTTTCATGATGGGTATCTTTCAAAAGAGCTCGCCAATACCTTTAAAACGAATGGTTGAACCAACGATCTGCGATAATTTAAAATAAAGTTATCTATTTTTTTTTTCAGTTTAATTAATATTCAGAATAAATTCAACTTTTTTTTTATATTTATCTTTATACAACTTCTCTAATATGGAACTCGTCTGTATTATCTTAAAAAGATAATTTTTTAAAATAATTTTAATAAAATATAATTTAAAAACAGAATTATGTTTTAATAACCGAATTAAATTCTATATAAATGTAAGTGCATTAATGAAACGGGAAGTTGAGGGGGCGGTAGCCCCCCCCCCCCACACACACACAGAACTAATTATCATAAAAAAACTCTTCCGAAGGCTAATCTGAATTTTTTAACATAGGTTTACATAACAGTACTCGTTATCTTACATCTTAATCAGGGCCCGACTATGCTTTTTGAAGACCCGGGGCACTGATGCTATTCGGAGGCCCCCATACCCTTCTCTAAAGAGCTCACCAAAAGGACCCATTCTCAAAATCAAAAATAAATAAATAAAAATAGTGCGTTTTTTAATTTTTTCCTTCAATTATATCTTCTATTTCCTCATTTTTCTTTTTTTTTTACTTTCCGAACACTATAGTGAGGAAAGTATTGTAATCATGTCAAAAATCCGAATTCGAGATTTTGATGTTTCTATACGTTTCGAGGTGCAACGAGTCCGTTTTCACTATTTTTACGATGATGTATGTATGTGTGTATGTCTGTGAGTGAACACGCTAGCGTCTAAACGCTTTGTTCCAATAAGCTGAAAGTTGGTACGTATATTGTAAGTCACCATAGTACGAACCCTGTAGATTTTGGTGAATCTAGCACTTATAGTTTTTTTACAGGGACACAAAGAAAAATTCTTTATCATTATGGCCAAGGGACCAAAATCTTAAAAGTGCGATAGCAACTAAACGCCTTATTCAATTGAGCAAAAACTTTATACACATATTATAGGTCAGAGATGCTCAATCTGTATAGATTTTGGAGAATCTAGCACTTATAGTTTTTTTACAGGGACACAAAGAAAAATTCTTTGCCAAATTTTTAAAAGTGTGATAGCGTCTAAACGCCTTATTAATCTCAGCAAAGAATTTGTACACATGTTATAGGTCACATTTGAACCAACTGTATAAATTTTAGTGAATCTAGCACTTACAGTTTTTTTACAGGGACACAAAGAAAAATTCTTTATCTTTATGGCCTATGAGACCAGCGATAGCATCTAAACGCCTTATTCAATTGAGCTGAAAATTTGTATGAATATTATAAATCACTGTTGCACTAACTATAAGCATTTTGATGAATCTAGCATTTATAGATTTTTACAGATTATAGATTTTTTTAAATTAGTCACAAAATTTTATAATTGTTTAAGCTCTCTAATAAAATTTAGAAAGAAAAATGTAATCAATTTTTGTTTTTAATACACATATACTGAAGAAATTTGTTCTATTACTTCTCAATTTTTGGAAATGAGGCCCCCTAAATTTGGAGGCCCTGGGCCAGTGCCCCGTGTGCCCGTGCCATAATCTGGCCCTGATCTTAATCTCCAACATGTGTTTGTAGAATTAAATTTCAGGGTAAGAGAAAGTGAGAAAGTCGTCTGAGTGACGCACCAGATTTTTATTACTAACACTTTCCAAAAAAAAAAAAAAAATGTGTTAGAACTTAGGTTTGGCTGTCTGTCTCCCGTAAATATTTACAGAATGTCTTGAAATTGATAGATGTTATTACATTCCCTTGTGGGATATTTTCCCTTGAAAATTGAGTACATATACCCATTGCTTTATGTATGGGGACACTTTAAATAGTCCTCAAGAACTACTTTCAGTGAGAGGTATTTCTACTCACCATATTTCAATAACTTTATTTTGCACATATTATAGCTAAAAACACTTATTATCCATATATGCAAAAACATGTTTTCTATGGAATATACTTCTGTTGGACGAAATAATGGAAACACTTTTTTTACGTTTTGTTGAAAATCTCAAAAAATACTTAATGAATTTTTGGAATAAAGAAAATATGTTTTCCTTGTATTTTGCAGCAAAAATTTTGTCACGAGTGTCTTTAGGGCCGAACAACAAATCCAATAAAATAAAGAATATTTATGATAACCTTTAGCTGCTTATTATAACCTTTAACTTCTTCCTGTCACCTACATATTTTCAATGTAGTGATGAATGTCATTTTATACGCGTGTAGAATTTTGTGAGGCTAGCTCGACTACTGAAATGTTATAAATATTTTATTAAAAAATGCAAACTTTTTATTTAATAACTTAAAAGGATTTACTCAAATTTTCATAGAACATTTGGAAAATATGCTTAAACCATTATTCTATAGTTTAAAGCAAATACATTTAATATTCAAAGAGATATGGAACGGTTGTAGTAAATAATTTATAATTGCCCACTCGCGGACTGTAGCCCCCCCCCCCCTCAAAAAAAAAAAAAAAAATATATATATATATATATATATATATATATAGTTCCATACTAAACACCGTATAGAGTACCTTAAAAAAAAATCCAGTTTAATATCATGAAAATTCATAGAGGTATTGGTGATAAAATTAGCTGTTTTTAACTGTTTTCTAAAAAGTCTATTTGGATAACCGATCATTCACAAATGAAAATTTATATCAGAAAATCTGTTACACAAAAGTTAATACAATATGAAAATTAAAACAATATTTCTGATTCATGTTTTCCCCCATAGGTATGTGGTAAATAAGAGAAAAATTAATTCCCTGAAGAGATTTTTTTTTTTTTTTTTTTTTTTTTTATTTTATGATACAAATTTCCATTTGTGAATTACCGCTTATCGTAAAGACCTCGTTAGGAAACAGCTGAAAAATAGCTCATTTAATCACCGATACCTCTTTGAACTTTGGTGATATTCAACTGGATATATATATATATACATACATATTCAATTCAGTTTAATATTAAACGGTGACTACCTTTTTTTTTCTTTTTTTTTTTTGGCCCCGTCCCTCAATTTTTATCACTCTTCGAAATCTGTTTTCACCATGAATTTGATTTGGAGAAGAAAAAAAAAATAACACTTACAAAAGAAAGTTTATTTAATATCATTAATGATTAAAAAGCAGATTTAAAAAATGTACGAAATGTAATGCGTAATTTCTGTGCCGAATCCCCCCCCCCCACCCAAATTTTCTCCTTGCCGCAAATGTTCATGTTTTAGAATTTTCTAACTCTGTAACCCCTCAGAAGATATTTAACAGTTAAAATACCCCTCCCCCCATATCAAATTTATAGCCACAAAATCACCGATAAGTGATAAAAATAGGGGGCCATATATTAAAAACAGTGGGCGATAGGGCAAAATTGCAGTCATATTTGGAATCAGGAGATCATTTTACATAAGAATTTGCCAAAATGGTGTTTGGGGGGTGATTTTCATACCGCGCAGTTTAATTTTTTAATGCAAATATGATTTGAATTAATGCATGAATTTGTCAATTTCTTTTCAATTTTTGTAATTATTTTCATAATTTTTTAAAAATGTATTATTCCATTTCACCATCGAATGTTCTATATTTGAATGGTGTTAATAAGTTTTTTACAACTGGTTTGTGTACAGGGACACCCTAAAATATGTCACTGCATTGTGTTTTAAGATAGAGATAAATCGCATTTAAATAATTTTCTACTGCAAAAATCATAAAATTGGTATTTATTGTTAATATGCTACAAAATTGTTTTACAGTATATAATACGTTATCACACAACGGACAGACCACACCAAATGAGTGGTTCGTCCGTTGTGCGAAAACGTAGGCGAAGAACATTGAAATTTATACAATGCAACGAATATATACAACTGGAAATTGATTATAATCAGTGTATTGCATGATTTTCCATTTTTGTTCAAAAACGCAATTAAAAAGATTCCCCTCATTTTTCAAAACACTTTCTTTTGTCATATAATACTGTATGAGATTATAAATGGCTTAACAGTCCATATTACATGTATTCTAACATTTTTGTGTACCTTTGGAAATTTTTTTACAATATTTTACCTTTGTGTACAGATTTTTAATAATTTTATTCAATTTATTTCTCTTTTAAGTTTATAAATGAGCAAATGCGATTGGAGGCCTGAAGGTAAAGGTCAACTGTCTTTCTTAAAATCTAAGACCTGCGGGTGAGGATACTGGGGGGGGGGGGGGGGGGGGGTTACGAAACTTCGATCATGTTTGTAAATTACTTAACTCTTTTCTGTCTCCATACACAAAGAATTTAAAAAGATCCAAATGACATATACATATACGCACACATATTTATTTATGGACCCCATTTTACGCAAATTTAGACTTAATTCTAAAGCTTTTTCAAAAGAGTTAAAAGTAGTAATTCGAAAACTGAAAAAGATCCATAGACAAGGGGGGTTGTCCACAACAGGGTTGTCACAAGCGATACTTTTTTCCCCCGCTTTTTTTTTTAAAACATTACCACTATTGATTTCTAAGCAAAACAATTTATAATATATTTTATTTAATCAGGAAAATCTGTATTTTACCTACATATCTATATATATAAAAGAACACTTCCTGAGTGAGTGAGTGAGGGGGTGATCTATCAACGCCCAGACCAAACCCCTAGACCTAGAAACATGAAATTTTGTGACAATGTTCTTTCTATGACGTAGGCATCCACTAAGAAGCGATTTTACAAAATTCGCCCCCCAAGGGGGGGAGGGGGGGCAAAACGTGATTTTACAAAATCCTTCATACCTCAAACAAAAAAACAGATATCCGTAAAATTTTTGCTTTAAAATATAGCTAATACAAATGTCAAAAAACCAATTTCTGGAATTTTCAAAATTCGGTCCCCAAGGGGGCGGGGGGGGGGGGGCAAAACGTGATTTCACATGCGTAAAACGTGATTTCGCATAATCCTATATATCTCAAACAAAAAAAATAGATATGCGTGAAATTTTTGCTCTAAAATATAGCTAATGCAAATATCTAAAAACCAATTTCCGGAATTTTAGAAATTCAGCCCCCAGGTGGGGCAGCAAGGGGGGGGAGGGGGCTAAGGGGCAAAAACAAATAGAAATACAGTTATGGCGTTCAAAATTGATACAGATAGGTTTTAGAGGCCTGCAAGTCGAATGAGGATATTTTCGATTGTGTAAAGTTATTAGGAGGGGCAGGAAGGGGGAGGGGAGAGGGGGGGGGGGCAAAAAATAAAAATAGAGTTAGATCGTTCAAAATTGATATATAGAGGTTTTCGATACCTACAAATCGATTTCGGATATTTTCGAATTTGTAAAATGATTAGGAGGGGCGGGAAGGGGGTGGGGCGGCAAGGGGGGCTATGGGGCAAAAACAAATAGAAATACAGTTAGGCCGTTCAAAATTGGTACAGATAGGTTTTAGATGCCTGCAAGTCGAATGGGGATATTTTCGAAAGTGTAAAGTTATTAGGAGGGCCGGAAAGGGGGAGGGGAGAGGGGGGGGGGCAAAAAAAATAAAAATAGAGTTAGATCGTTCAAAATTGATATATAGATGTTTTCGATACTTACAAATCGATTGCGGATATTTTCGAATTTTTAAAATTATTAGGTGGGGCGGGAAGGGGGGGGGGGGCTATGGTCAAAAACAAATAGAAATACAGTTAGGCCGTTCAAAATTGGTACAGATAGGTTTTAGAGGCCTGCAAGTCGAATGGGGATATTTTCGAAAGTGTAAAGTTATTAGGAGGGCCGGGAAGGGGGGGGGGCAGAGGTGCAAAAAAAAAAAAATTGAGTTAGATCATTCAAAATTGGTACATAGAAGTTTCCAATACCTACAAATCGATTGCGGATATTTTCGAATTTTTAAAATTATTGGGAGGGTGGGAAGGCGGGGGAGTAGAGTGGCAAAAAAATAAAAATAGAGATATATCGTTCAAAACTGGTGCATAGAGGTTTTTGATACTTACAAATCGATTGCGGATATTTTCAAATTTGTAAAATTATTAGGATAGACAGGAGGGGGGGCGAAGTGGGAAAATAATAGAAATAAGGGTTAGAGCATGTTGGGAATTTTTTCCGAAGGCAGTGAGAACCCGGTGCGACATTTTTCCTAATCAGATTTTGTTTCTCTTTTTTTTCACGTGATAAAAATTAATGCAATTTTGAGAATTCATTATAGTGATTCATTTAAAAATAGGGACCAGCGAAGCGGGCTGCGCCTGCTAGTATATATATATATTACGAATTCAATATTGCAAGAATAGTGGTATGAAAAGAATGTAAAAAAAAAAGAAAAAAAAGTTGCCTTCGCCAGCCATGTTAAAATGGCAATCTCAAATCAAGTGTACCTTAAAACGTGTATTTACTTAAAAAAAGTCACATTTAAAGATTTTACAAAATGTTTAAAAGTATTTAAGTCACTTGAGAGTACTTTAGACCAGACCTGTCCAAGCCAAAGCACTTTGTGGGCCGCAATAGAAATACCTTTTATTCATTCAAGCCGCACCGTATATACAGGCAGAACCCCCCCCCCCCCTCTTCTTTCCCCAATTACTTTTGCCGTAAATTAGTGTAGAGACATGCGGCTGGTGCCGATCGATTAGTATAATGACTAGTTTAGGACGATTTAGTTCGATTTTGCTTAAGGGGGGGGGGGTTTCTACATACTAAAACTGGCATAAACTTTTTCTTAAGGCAACCCCAAATTTTGACTAGCTTTTTGGATTATTTGGATCAAATCAACCCAGAAAATCTTATAGTTTATATGTTTCTATTTTTCATATAGGTTGTTAAAATATGGAGATGCTAATGTTAAATGAAAGTAATAAACTGTAATTCATGTCTTCTAAAAAAAAATTAATATATTGATTTTTTTTTTTTTTTTTTTTTTTTTTTTTTACGTTAGAATGAAGTAACCGAAATTCAAACTAGCGCAGATTCAAACTTGAAAACTAATTTTGAGCTATAATTTGGAACTAAGGGCTCCAAAAAACTAATTAC
>CAWVNO010002268.1:0-61407 GCA_963930645.1 Salticus scenicus | reverse complement strand
CAACTTGGAAACAAAATGGCGAAACAACTTGCCCAGCGAAATCATCCAGTATATTTGTATGATAAGTTCATTGTCCAGTTCTAGTTTAAATTAAATCAGTATTTCAAAAATTATCGTCATAAGAAATTTTGAGGTGGCACCACTTGAAAAAAAAAGCGGATTGAGATGCCCAGCGAACTTATCTGAGATATTTGAAGGATAAATCCACTACCCAAATTTGATGCGAATTGAGTCTGCATTACTAAAGTTACCATAATGACAAATTTTCATGTGGCCGCCACTTGGAAATAAAATTGCAGATCAAGTCACCAAGTGAACTTATCCTAGATATTTGAACCATAAGTTCACTATCCAACTTTTATTTGAATCAGTTTAGTATTTAAAAGTTATCGTGATGGCATATTTTCAAGTGGCTGGAACTTAGAAACAAGATGTCGGGACAAGTTGCCCAGAGAAAACATTCAAGATAATTATATGATAATATCACTGTCCAAATTTGGCTCGATTTGGAGTATTATTTCAGAAGTTATCATGATTTTAAATTTTCAAGTGGGAGCCTGCCCACACAGCACACTTCCTTGAAACAAGGTTGGCTTTCAAGTGAATTTACCATGACAGAGCAAAATTGCTAATTCGAGGCTATCTCAGACCAACTTCAAGTTTGGAAAATTACGCATGCCAAATCAAGCATATTACTGGCTTAAAATTTCCTTGACGTCAAGTAACTGTCTGCGCATGCTCTTCTTATTTGCATATAGTAGCCTTGCTAAATCGGCTCTATCATGTTGTCATCTCGCGAAATACGAAGCAAGTGCGGGTGACATTAAAGTGAAGGTAAATGATTATTGATTTATTTTTATAATAATTTGTCTAAATAAAATAAAACAAAGCAAGCGGTAATGTTTCAAAGTGTACACCGTGTCCCAAAATTTTAGACAATCAATAAAATTTGCATTAACATAAAAAGTAATAACGTACAATTAAAATTCGTGAGATAGGCAATACATAAAAACTGTTTTGCTGATATACACATATGAATTATGATTTAAGGTTTGAAATTTTAAAATGTACATTAAATGATATAAAAATGTGCTGTCCCAAATGTATAGACACAATACAGCATTGCATGTTTTCTTTTACATTTTTGCTCACAAATAATAAAATATTTTTATTGTCGTCTGCTTCCATAAATGCAGAATAATTTTTTCCTTTAATTGAAATATCGTCTGCTATATATTTAGCATAATAATTTAATGAGTTCAATGTATTGTTTTGTTTGTGATTCAGAAAAGACGTTTCCTGCGTATTCTGATAAAAAATGACACGTTCTAAAGAAATTTCTAAAGGTGAAATTATTAAGATTTTGCAATTAAAAGCGCAAGGACAAAATCCTGTACAAATATTGAGAAAAATAAAGAGATCCTTGAGCAGTATTTATATAGAGAGTCAGGAGATCAGGTGTAACATGGAATATTCGAAAGTGAGTCGAAAACCAAAGAAAACAACGTTACGTGATGATAGAATGTTATTAAATAAGGCTTAAGTTGATAATTTATCTGTGCGTGCAATTTCATCAACTTCCAGAATTTCAAAAAGTACTGGGAGATCTTATCTAGTAAAATATATGAAAATGGAAAGCAGTATACATGTGTAAATGACTTAAAAACTGCAATTGACAAAGCGTGGTATCAAATATCTCCTTCTGTAATTTAATGCTTAATTAATTCTATGGAACAACGTGTATTTCATGTTATAAAGTGTCGTGGCAATACAATCCAATATTAAAAGTAAGATTTTAGTTACTTTTAAAAATGTAAAGCCAAATTGAAACACTTTAACATCCTTTAAAAATATAAATTTGATGGTAATTATTAAAATATTAATTTCAAAGCCAATTAACATAGTCATAAAAAGGTCCTATCTCTCCCTTATATGAGGGAGGGATGGGACAGGTTTATAAAGTTAAAATAAGTACATAATATGCAGGCATACTATGAAAAAAGGACAAAAACAGTGGGTCCCTGTATGTAAGGTTAATTAATTATTAATAACAGCTATTTTATCCAACATTAGAATATAATGTACCACTTAAATAAAATTTTCAAATGCTCGATGAGTTCATCTTTTTTTTTTTTTTTTTTTACTTCTAGCACAGAACGGTTTGTTTTTAGTTCAAAATTAAGTTTTTGTTACATTTACATGTTTTGTGGTTCCCTGAACATTAATAAGGTTTTTAGTGGCTAGTCTGTGTGTGTTATCAGCCTATCTCAAGAAAAAATATTACCAAGAAATCCTAACTGTAATTGATGAATGTAATTTCTTTTCTATATTTTACCATATCCAGGAAAACTGCTCAGGAACTAAAATTAATTCCTCATACATATATGGTAAATAAAGTATTTTTAAAAGTTAAAAGGGTAAACAAAACTAGTGTGAGTGCCACACCAATTATTTTCCATGATTTTGAATTTGTTTCGTTCATTTTCTCTTCCATTTATTCATACATTTTCCTCTTGATATTCTCTGTTTATGGAGTATCAGAATCTTCATTCTTCTTCCTTTTCTTATATGTCCCATCCCTCCATGAACTGATCTGTCCCATCACTCCCTTTTCATTATTTTTCAAAAAAATAATTTATTATTAGACACATGCAACTTTTAGGCTTGATTTAGCTATTAATTTATAAAAGTTATATTATTAGGTATATAAAATATGAAAAGTAATTATGCTAACATCAGTGAGTGATGTTAAAAACTTGCCTTGAAAATTAAGCAATTGTTTACTTTTGGTGTTATAAAATAGTGTTTTTGTTACATAAACTTACAGAATTCTTACACTAAAATGATACATAGCAACAAATATGGGGCTGTAGTTACTTCACCTGGTGGAAGCGACAGAAATTAAAAACATTGTTTATTTTAAGAACAATTTTAGGTGCCCCAACCCTTCCGACTCTCCCCTATATATATATATATATAAAATAAAATAAAATAAAAATAATACTTCAAAGCATTTGTACAAACAACTGAAATCTAAATATCCTTCTCCAGAGAATGTTCTTTTAATAAAAATTACAAGTTTTATATCTTTTGTGAGAAATATTAAATTTCATTTGATAGTATAAATGTTTAGTTTTAGTTATTTTTAAGGGAGATACAATATATTTTATTTATTTTCTAAATTAAAATAAATGGTAAATTTAGAAAAATAAGTGGATTCTCAGTATTTTTGTTAGAAAAATAGTTAGATATTTTAATTTCGGAAATCTGTGTTTTTTAAAGAAAATCCTAACTACCACTAATATTTATGCCTAAAGCAGAATTCGAACATGACACTTTTAAATTCCAGTACAAACATGGACATTCGCATTTGTTTGAAACCTACTTTAAACCGTAGGTTCCAGTGTAATAATGCCCCCCCCCCCCCGGCCTAAAAAAAAAAAAAAAAAAAAAAAAAAAAAATCTGTATAGCAATTCTCCCCCCTCCTTTCAAACTTTTAACTTAATATTTTATCATTTTCCAAAAGATATAAAAGAATAATATTGCTTTGCATTACAAAGTAACATTCTCAGGCAAGTTTCTTTATGAAAGCAATGCTGCCAGCATTTTAATTTATTCGAAGTATTTTTAGCCCCGCCTTTATTTCATATCACCTATTTTTTAAGAGTAATTTTTTCTTTTAACATGATTATAATATGTCTCGCACTAGAAATTTATGAGAACATAAATATGATAGGGAACTGAGCAGAGTCCACCTATGCCAACTAGTTTCCTATTTTATTCGGAGAAAAAGTTTCTATAAAGTAGTGCGAAATAAAGCCGGGGTAAATTAAAATGTTGGTAGCTAGGCTAAAAGTAGTTTGACTACATGCACACACAATTTGAAAAAAAAGAGAGAGAGGTGGGGGGGAATCTAGAAGTTCAACTTGAATTTATGTTGCCACGTTGCCAGTCCAACTACTATGATAACTTCGACAAAATATGCAATAGATTTTTAATGGATTTATCTAATTAAAATTTACGAGAATGAATAGCGTTTAGGTCAGGATTTGAATCTAAGACTTTTGCGTTAACGATTCAAACGCTGTACCAACTGAAGAATCGAGAATGAGATTCTTCAGTTGGTACAGCGGTCAGAGGGTTGGTACCCTCTGACCTGCATGATTTGCTGATAAGACAGTTGATTTTATTTACTTATTTATTTTTCTCCATTTGCTCTGCCAATACAAACACAGTACCATGATAGAAATTCATTTAATTTTAATTCCATAATTACTGGATGGTAATGAATAACACTGCTCTGCAAAAAAAAAAAAAAAAAAAAAAAAAAAAAATTCGAGATCTGATACCATTTTTGCTGATTCTTATGTAAAATGACCTCCTGAATCCGAATATAACTCCCATTTTGCCCAGTCACCCACAGTTTTCTAAATACACCATTCCCCCCTCAATTTATTTCCCTGTTCGATAATTTTATTACCATGAATTTGATTTGAAGAATGAAAAAAAAAATAATTTAATACCTAAAAATAAAAATATATAAAGTTTAAAAAACAACATTAATAACAGATTAAAAAAAATATAAGATATGTAATGCATAATTTCAGTTGCAAATCCCCCCCCCCCCCCCAAAAAAAAAAAAAAAAAAAAAAAAAAAAAAATCTTTCTTGTCGCAAATGTCTATGTTTTAGAATTTTCCAACTCTGTAGCCCCTCAGAAGATGTTTAACGGTTAAAATAATCCTCCCACCTCCTAAAAATCAAATTTATAGCCACAAAATAACCAAAAATGATAAAAATAGGGTCCCTTCCTAAGAAATTGTGGGTGATGGGGCAAAATGGGCGTCCTTTTCGGATTCAGGAGGTCATTTTACATAAGAATATGCTGAAATGGTGTCAGAGGCAATTTACCTGCGGAGCAGTGTAATTAGAAAAATAATTTTGATCATTTATGCAATAAATTTTTAATATGTTGATCAATGTTTTACAACAACGAAAAGGGATCAGGCCAAGTTCAGACCTAGATCCTCTTAGTTAATGTCCTAACGCTGTGTGTCACTTTTCGCTCCTGTAAAAATTTATTTATTCAATACACCAGAAAATTATTGTATAAATGGTGGAAATTATTATCCGAAATATCTAATTGCCATCAAACAGCTATGGAGTTAAAATAACTAATTTTCTTCTAAGACTGATTTCATATTCCCAAAACAGACAAATTGAAAATTTTTAACTTTCATATGAACGAGCCATGTGAGTTATCATCCTAGAACTTAGTTGAAAGAGGGTTGGGAGTTAACATAAGTGCCCAATTTCAAATTCTGGACAAAATGATTTTCTGTTCTTGTAAAAATTAAATTTGGATAACTCACCAATAATCTACATAAAATGTGATTGATCGTCCCAGAAATAAGAATGTATTAAGTTATCTACATCAGGTTAAGAGCGTAGAATAACTATCTTCTCCGACAGCCAAAACCCATATTATTTTATGGGGAAATTTATTTATAGAATTCATTGCCTTATGTTTTTTTTTTTTTTTTAATCCATTTTCATACTGGGAAAATTAACAATATTTAAATTTGTATATGTTTTCTGAAAGTAGTTTTATAAAATTTTCATTTTTGACTTTAAACATACGAAAAATTAAACAATTGCAATTTTTGCTTCTTTTTTCTGTACGAGGAGTTATTGAAATTTAAAAGATAATTTTTTGGAAAACGAGAACGTATTTAACGGTTGTGGTTTTTCCAAAAGTGAAAAAGGAATTTAAATAAATACACTTGGTTATGAGTCATTCTGTAAATAAATTTCTGCATAGAATAACATGAGCTTTAGCTATCGGCGAAGAGTGCATGCCATTAAAAGCATGCTTGATAAGCAGTATTTGCTTCATGTATGCTGTAGAGTACAGAATAGGATTATTTCTCTGCAGCTGGCTTCCGGCGATGATAAGTAGAAAGTTCCTTTGCGTTTGATGTGATGTACAGTCGGCAGTAAAAGTGTCCGAGCACTTGCAAAAATTCCTATGTAAAAAAATTACACTTAATACACTTTTGTTAAATAAATCCTTGTTGAGTTCTGTTCTTAGTCAGTCTGTGAACATGATTCGACAAGAATTTATCTAACAAAACAGTATTAAGTGTACTTTTTTTACATAGGAATTTTTGCTAGTGCTCGGATACTTTTGCTGGCGACTGTATCATGTTAAGAACATGTTTGGCAAGTAAAATTTGATTCACGTTTGCTGCATCAAATATAATTCATACTTGATGCAGCAACTATAATTCATACTTGGTGCATCAAGTATAATTCATGCTTGGTGCAGCAAGTAATAATTCATACTTGATGTGTATTACTTGATTCGTATGAGCTGTGGCAAACTTAGTGCATGCTTGATACATATTACTTGATTCATGCTTGAACTATCAAGTCTAAAGCAAGTGGGACAAGTGTAAACTAGGATTCTTGATCTTGACTTGCATTAAACTTACAGGCTTGAGATGTCAAGCTCAATGCAAGTTTCTTGACTTGAGTTGTCAATGTTGATGATAGCTTAATGCAAGTTCTCTGTGCTGTCTGGGTGATTTCAAATGGTTCCGTTTAACTTAAGATATCTTCCACTTTATTAAAAATAACAGATATAGTTTACTAATAAACTTCATTGAGATCCTTATGTGGTCTGTATTTACTTCAAAATTCAAACAATTTCGGAATACGCTTTTTACAATTTGAATTTGAAATTTTCAAGTGGTGTCCACTTGAAAACAAAATGGCGGAGCAACTTGAAACAACTGTTAACAAACTCATCTAAGATATTTATAAGATAAGTTAAACACTGTTCAAATTTGGTTGCATTTGGAGTATTATTTCGGAAGTTATCATGGTTTTAAATTTTCAAGTGGTCCCGCTTAACTTAAGATATCCGCCACTTTATTAAAAATGGCGGATAAAGTTCATTAATAAAGTTATTTGAGACACTTGTATAATGTATGTATGCATCAAAATTAAAAAAAATTCTGAATATGCTTTTTCAATTTGACATTTTCAAGTGGTCTCCACATGAAAACAAAAGGGCGGCGCAACTTCGTTAACAAACTCATCTATCTAAGATATTTATAAAATAAGTTAACACACTGTCCAAATTTGGTTCGATTTGGAATACTATTTCGGAAGTTACAGTGATTTTAAAATTTCAAGTGGCCCCGCTTAACTTAAGATATCTACACCTTTATTAAAACGAAGTGGTTAGAGCTACGGCAGCCGTAACTTTAATGGGCTTACGGCAGTCTTTTAACGCATGCGCAAGAGGATAGGTCTGACTTTCAGAGAACGAATCATTTTTTGAACGATTCTCTCTACGGCATACGGAAACAAGACGTTAGATCACGCACATCACAAATGCTCCAGCTCGTTCCTTCTTCTAATGAGCATGCGCGGGGACTTGCTCAAGTTGCTTTGCTGGCCAAAAAACATGAAGGTCTATTGATTCGCCGCCGGTGCTACCCTCTATTAGCGATTAATTTAACCAACAGTTTCACTTTCAGAAATTTTATTTTACATTCCCTTTTAACCTTTTTTTAAATAATAAAAATCTCAGACTCAGAATTTTTTTTATTTTATATTAAATTTTATTTTACCAATTTCAAAAAAAAAAAAAAAAAAAAAAAAAAAAAAAAAAAGAAAGAAAGAAAGAAAGTAGGGTTTAGAAAAAGATTCAAATAAATATTTGAAAGTGCAGGAGGCTCTTCATTTATGAAAATATTCATAGATAATTAGAGAAAAAAAAAATCAACAATATTTTAAAGGTTTAATAAAATAAACAGAATTATATGAGATATAATAATTCCAAATAAAGTTTAATGGTGTTTTATGATTGTGTTTATATTAATTTTTCCCATCAAATACTTTGTATGAAAGCTTCAAACTGATACAAATGATGTAGAAAATCGATTTTAAATTAAATTATGTATAATTTCCTATCCTTCGTATAATACTGCTTATTAATATTTCCAAATAATTTATAACATTAAGAAAAAATATATAAAATATTTCAGTTTTAAATTGCATTATATTATTATCAGTAAATTATAAAGAATATAAATTTGAATTAATTTAAATACTATATATTCAACTCTAAATGTTATACTATATTATGCATAACACAGAAAAATTTCATAAACAATTTTCTAATTATATTTGAAGTATTCGCATCAATATTATATCAAAAATTTATTGGAGTACTTAAAAGTAGACATATTCAAAAACTAAACAAATGAGAGTTAATGTTTATCACTAACAAACATTAAGAGGATCATTTAAACTGTTTATCCTCTTCCCTTCCTCCCTGTTTGAATCAGAATGTCATTAGACAATATAAAAAAGTTTTAACATATTTCATCAATTTCAATTTTATTTTCAGTGCTAACCTCATATATGATTTATAGTTAAAGAATTTGATCACCTTTGATAAATATTACTGTTTCGAATAAATTTCAAATTTTTATCATTTGATTACATTATTTATACTTTTTCATTTAAAAATATAGAAAATTCTTTGTTGGAGCCATAAACTGTAATAATTAGAATATATTAAACCCATGCCTTAAAGTAAATTAATGCTTTTTGCTTATTTTACTTAATTATTTATTAAACAGTGGGAGGCATGACTATGACTAGAAAAGCTATAAAATAAAATAAAATGTTTTTACGACTTATATATGTAAAATATTTATAAATAAGACTGACATGAAATTGAATTTCTATATAACTAAAAGCTTCTAAATTAGATTTAATAATAATAATAATTTTATTTATTTGCAGCGGAGAAGATAAACAGCTTTACTGATCCTCTCACTGTTTATTATTGATAAAAATTAACTCTCATTTGCTCAGTTTTTAAGATATGTACTTTTAAGTACTTTGTTAAATCAAATAAAATTCTTATTTAATATTAATGGAATATCTCGAATACTTGTTAGAAAAAATCATATGGAATTTTTCTATGTCATGCATAATATAGTATAATATTTTTTAAGTTGAATATGAATATATAGTATTTAAATTAATTCAAATTTACTTTCTTTATAATTTACTGATAATAATATAATGCAATTTAAAACTGAAATATTTTATATATTTTTTCTTATTGTTATAAACTAATTGGAAATATTAATAAGCAGTATTATACGAAGGATAGGAAATTATACATAATTTAACTTAAAACCAATTTTCTACTTCATTTGTATCAATTTAAAGCTTTCATACAAAGCATTTAATGTGAAAAAGTAATATAAACACAATCATTAAATTTGGTTTTGAATTATTATATCTCATACACTTCTGCTATTTTATTAAGCTTTTTAAAATATTGTTGATTTTTTATTTTATTTCATTATTATTATTATCTATAAATATTTTCATAAATGAAGAGCCTCCTACACTTTCAAATATTTATTTGTATCTTTTTCTAAACCCTATTTATTATTATCATTTTTTTTTTTTTTTTTAATTGGTGGAAAATAAAATTTGAAATAAAATAAAAGATTCTGAGTCTTAGATTTATATTATTTAAAAAAAAAAAAAAGGTTGAAAGGGAAAATAAAATAAAATTTCTGAAAGTGAAAATGTTTGATTAAAATAATCGCTAATAGAGGGTAGCACCGGATGCGAATTAATTAATTTCTTAGACCTTCATGATTTTCATGATTTTGGCCGGCAACTTGAGCAAGTCCCCGCGCATGCTCATTAGAAGAAGGAACGAGTTGGAGCATTTGTGATGGGCGCGATTTATAACGTCTTGTCATACGGAAGCCTTGAAAATAAATAATGAACGAGGACACGTGTTTTATTGTTTTCTCGTATTTAGTTTCATTATCTTGTTATTATTTATATTATAATGTCGCTAATTTTTGTGTGATCCAATTATTTGCAAAAAATGTCGCGTAATTTCAGTTTGAGGAAAAACATTTCTCTTCTCATTTAAGGAATATTCATTCTGAAAATGTCGGAACTGTAAATCTGGCTTTCTAGATTGGAAAAAAAAAAAAAGAAATAGCATTGAGAATAAGTTATCAAGCTTTTTTTATTTTCTGAAATTCGTCAAAGAAAAGTGACATAAAATGTATGTACTATGATTGTCTTTGAAGTGGAATATATAGTCCTATAGAAAATAGACATAGACATTTGAAAAAATTGGGATGTATAAAGATAGGACACACTTGCCCAGCATTTATGAGTGTATCATCAGAAACATAACGAAGCTACTGAAATAAAAGTCAATTACCAGTCTGTCCATGTAGTATATGAAAAAGAAGTTGGAAAGATTAAATCTTGCCTCATCGTTAAGTGCTGGTATACCCATGTCAAAAATATTACAGGGGATAAAGAGAAGCACTCACCTACCAAGAGATAGTTATACAATGTGGAAAGACCTTCATAATATTAAAAGTGCTTTCCATCTTGATAAGTCAATTTTATATAAAGATGATACTGCTTTAGTCAATTTATTAGTGAAAAAAAATGCAAAATGAGAATAAGTATGATCCAATCCTCATTTATAAACCTGTTGGAGAATTATTGCAAGACTTTCCAAATACTAATTAAAATGAATTCCTTTTAGGAATTATGAAGGAAGTTCAACAAGAACTATTGGAATTATACAACATATATGTACAATGATAGATTCGACTCACTGGCTTAATCAATATAGGTTTTAGCTAACTAAGGTGTAATGGTAAACGATGAAAATCATGAAGGATTGCCAGTTGACACTTTTTTTCTACAAGGGCTGCCATTGAAACGTTTATACCATTTTTCTTTGCAATTACAAAACTTATTCCTGATGTGAAAACTCTACCATTCTCATTTCTGATGACAACTGATGCATATTATAATGCGTGGTAAGTTGTGTTTCAAGATAACTGTAAATATACGCTCATGCCATCAGTGATAAAAATTGGGAAGGGAAGGTGTCATGTCTGCTGTAAATATTTTAGGCGTCAAATTAAAATTTCCAGTTGCAATTTCTGAAATTCATTTTAATATCACTAACCAAGACTGATTCCGAGTAAAACAATATTTTCTAACCTATGCATCAAAATTTTTTAAATACAATTTAATTTATATATATTTATTTTTCTCATACGTTATATCAGTATGTGCACAGAGATATAATGTATTGGTTACATAGGTTATATGTATGCATGATTCATCTGGATTTTGAAATACGAACTATCTTCTATAAATCAAAATACTTTATTAGACATTAGGAGTAAGACATTTTTGATAAAGCTTTCCCAAGATACGGTCATTTTGAAGTTGAAATTTAGTTAAGCCCGCCTCATTCAAAAAGTGCATTAGTTCACCAGAGATAGCAAATGTAACCAGTAGAATGTTGCAACTTCTAAACCATACAAGAAGGTGCGGTGCTGGTGATTTTCGCCAAACGTGCCAAGTGGCACCTGAAAGTAATTTTTCTGCAGTAATGCTTTGATCTTGTGAAAGCAAGGGTTAAAGAAATACGAAAATATACTTTGTTCACCATTTCACACTTGCAGTACCTTAAAATTTTAAGAAACTATCCCTATATTCAATAAATTTTTTTTACCAAACTGTCAAATAACAGGTGCAAGAGTTTTTAGAGAGAAATCTCCCAGGTCAGTGTTATCCGCCATTGGTTATTTCCTGTGTCCATTTACCATGCGTCACACACCTCCTAGGCATCAAATTAGACAACCAGAAATAATTTTACATTCATCAAATGCAATAATTTAGTTGCATTTGATGACTTACGACAGCTAATTTTGAACACTGCATGCCATGTGGTGAGAAACTGGAACTTAAATGTAAATTCAAAGGTGAAAGAAAGTGCCAGAAAAGAAGCTATCGAAGAACAGATAGATACAATTTTTTCAGAAATTGTAACTTTTACAAGCAAATATGTAACTTTTTACAAGCAAATGAATGACTTTATTAGCAGCTTTAGTGTTTATTGGAAAAAAATCAT
Source organism: Salticus scenicus (assembly GCA_963930645.1). Classification (NCBI taxonomy): domain Eukaryota; kingdom Metazoa; phylum Arthropoda; class Arachnida; order Araneae; family Salticidae; genus Salticus; species Salticus scenicus. Next base: position 49,400 of record CAWVNO010002268.1, on the reverse strand, counting down.
TGACTATTTTCAGAACATTTACTTATTAAAACGACCTCAAAAATGGGCTTACCATTGCTATAGAACTGGACTAGACATAAACACAAATATGAAATTGGAGTGCTGGCATCGCCAACTAAAATACGAGGAGAGTGGTGGTACCATTATAAAAATACTAGTCAAAGCTCTCATCAGTTGGGTGCCAAATGGCAACTAACATTGTTTTCTTAGTTATCATTAAGTTGTATTAAGGTGCCATTTTAAAATTTGTATTTACAGATAAAAACACATGCATAAATATAATTACTTAAGATACTAATCCTTTATCTTGTTAGTTTTTCCCATTTTAAAAATGTGCTACACTGATATTTTGACAAGAACGCTAGAAATTTCATTCTACTATTTTATTGCTAGTACCTTTATTTTCATTGCAGATTATTGCACACTACTGATTTCAATGAAATATTTATCTCTCTGTAAGTTATCAATTTAAATTACTGATTATTATAAATTTAATAATTACTATCTTAATATGTAACTCTTGTTTTGTTTAATAATGTATTAAAAAAAGGAACCTAAAATAGTAAGCAACCTTCTGCTATCAATAATATATATAATTTAGTGTTTTGTTTAAGTGTACTATGCTTATGCTAGGTTAAACAATTTTATAAGTTTACTATTGCTTCTATGGCAACTCTAAACTTAGTTGATAAACAAATGAAATGCATTTTATGTTGGTATTTATTTTAGTGCATTACTGTTTTGAATGTATGTACATAATTTAATATAGTTTAATTTTAATAATTAATAGGAAATATTCAGTTTCAAATACTGCAATAAAAAGCATTGGGTAAGAAAGAATATTTCTGTGTAAGTTTATTTCATTTTAAACCATGTGTTTTATTCAGTTATTAGGCTGATCTTTTTACAATGATAAAATAAATTTTCTTATTTCATCAAACAGTATTGTTTATTTTATTATTACTGTTATTTGTTGTTTTTAATTACAGTTTTTTGTTGTTTTTAATTGCAGTTTGTCTAATACTAATTATAAGATTAAGAAACTGCTCAAAAAAGATGCATGAGTCTGGCTAGGCCTAATTTAATATGATATATATGCTGTTTGTTTGTAGTACTGCTATTTATTATTTTCTACAAATATAAACGTAGAATCTTAATTACAAAAGAAAAGAAAAAATGATAAATGCTCTTGCCTAACATCTTCCGTTCCCTTCATCTGCTATTTTTGCATTATTTTAATGTTTAGGAGCATTACTAATTGCTTGAACTAAAAAAATGTTAATAAAAAGAAAAAATAAACTGAATAATACAGTCCTCATAGGTAGTTTTTGACAACTTGTTAAAATGGCCTATTTGTAAAGAATGTGTTTGTTGACGTTGATGGTTTTTATTAATTTTAAACGTTTGATTAAGAAACAGTTACTGAGTAATACACAGATACAGAAAATGTTCAGACCTCGGAAATTTCTCCCAAAATATAATCTAAATTTCCTTCAATGACATGAAAATGTGTTTTGTAATACAAAGCCATATATTCTATATAATAAACATTTAAAAGAATAAGAATACACTGTAATATAAAAATATAATTGTTAGTTTATATTACAAGCATTACAAAGTAACAATTTGTTATTTTCGACTTTCAATATTCTTTTAGTAGAAAATGTAAATTTCTCCAGTCACTCGAAATTTCCCCCTCATTTGGGCATTCGGACATATTCTGCATCCCTAAAGTAATATATAAATAAAGGTAGGTCTTAGGGTGCCTAGATAAAGGAGAGTAACTTCAATTCTGTGATAGAAGTTCATTAGTCAAGACAGACTATCAGCTGCCCGAGGCGATTTTGGAAGAAGCTCCATAGGTTTAACATTGAGGTCTTTGAATGAGTCGAAAAAACCATCGTTATCTCCAGATATTAAAATAAAATTGAATTGTATTTCTTCATAAATACGTTAAGAATGATTGACTGCAATATCTGAAAGCATATTTGACAGAATAATGTTGACTATTAATTTGTTTTATTTAGTTTATTAATTGACGTGATAGACAGATTCTTTTTTCTAGCATGCTTCATGTCTTTTAAATTGATAAAAATTTAAAAAATACTCCATGATTATTGTTATAACTAATTTGTATTCATCTCATTTATTAAATATTTTCTTTTTTCCAATTTTTGTGCTATTTTTAACACAAAAATTAATGATTTTATTATTAAATGGAAGTAGAAAGTTTTGGCGATATTTAATATGGTATTTGGCGAGATTCTTCACCAATGATTTGATGTGTTGATATTTAGAGAAAGCTAAAAGCTTGATAAATGTGCATATTTGTGTGTATTATGCAATTATATACAAGAGTATGTTTTAACTAATACATAAAGAGTTACTACTTGGTATCTGACTAAATACAAAATAATGTTTAAACAGGTTTCTATAATCAATAAAATTAAGAATATTTATTTACAATTTTGAAAATAAGAAATAAATATTTAAATCATTGATTTTGTTTTTCGAAAATGTTAAGTTTTGAATATGCAGAAATTTGTGAATAATATTATTCAAATATTTTACGGAAGCTGTTTATCTTTAACTGTTTGTTAAAATTTTTATTTTGAAGTGGAAAATATTAAACTGAAACAAGTACTAGAATAGTATTGATAAAATGTGAATATGGTTTAATTAAAATATAGTTTAAAATTTAAGCAAATATTTATTTAAAAAAAAGAAAGAAACAGTCAATTATTGTTATTATTACCATTACTTTGATTTTTTAAAAAAAAAGTAATAATAATATTTTAATTTAGGAATTTATTCATCAACCATGAAAATTCATTTCAGAAAATTTTGGAGTGGAAGGCTGATATTTTATACCAACTATGTGAAAAATACCAGAGCCGGGAATCGAACCCGGGCCTTCCGCTTTACGTGCGATGCTCAAACCATCGAGCTACCCTGGCTGATTACCAGCTAGGCATTTCTCACATAAGTGAGAAATGTATAGTATGTATATATGTGAGAAATGCCTAGCTGGTAATCAGCCAGGGTAGCTCGATGGTTTGAGCATCCGCACGTAAAGCGGAAGGCCCGGGTTCGATTCCCGGCTCTGGTATTTTTCACATAGTTGGTATAAAATATCAGCCTTCCACTCCAAAATTTTCTGTAATAATAATAATTTAAATAAAATTAATTCAGTTTACAAAACGTTAAATCTACATAGTTAAATTTTCTAGATAGAATGTATATGGTAGTCATTAAAATGCCTTAATTTTTGTAATTTAGGAATTTTCGTTTAATAAATTCGTGGTTTAAGATTCTTTTTGATCAATTATTTTTCAGTTATTGTTAAAAAAAAAAAAAAAAAAATGCATAATGGATACTGTAAAAAGAGATATGATAGACAGGGTTCCCACGGGTCAGGGAAAACCTGGAAAAGTCAGGGAATTTGAAATTATCAAAAAAAAGTCGGGAAAAATTGTAAATATTGCTCAAAAACCTGGAAAAATAATGATACAAGCATTCAATTTATATCGCAAGTTACGTTACTATGTTGTCTTTTATGTCGCGAGCTATGTTCTGTTTCATACTGCAAGCTATTTTTTATGTCTCGGACAAAATTTTGTGACTGGAATTTTCTAAAAATAGACCTGGAAAAGTCAGGGAATTTTATTTTTGAAATTGAGTGGGAACCCTGGATAGACAAGTTTTTCACAGAACATTATCAGCAGTTTCAGCAATGTACTAAGATTTCTGCAGAGAATAATTTACTTTCACTTTTTTCTATATTCATAAAAAGGAAGTACTGGACTCAGAAACATTTCTGAATTGAGGTTTTTGATGGATTTACACATTTTGAGAAGTTCTTAATACCACGTGACCACTTTTAAAAAATATCTTTATTTCTATGTGTGTGTTACCAGTGGCGGATTTAAGGGGGGGGCTCGGGGGCTGAAGCCCCCCCCCCCAAAACACTGACATTCACTATGGGCTCTTCCCAGCATCGTCTGCTCAATCACGTGATAGAGGAAAACGAATAAACGAATTCTGAGAATCGAATTCAATTAAATATTGTTCTTAAGAACAAAAATTTTAATATTTAATATAAAATAAAATAAAAGTAATATTGTGCATTTGTAAACAGTAGAATAATTGTATTTGTAAATTTAATAATTTTTAAAAAACATTTTATGTGTTTATTTATTTTTACTTATAAGAATCGATTTTTGTATATTGTAGTGTAACTGTAACATTAACTGATCTAGCAATAAATAATAGCTTGTTCTTGTGGAATGTTTACGGATTATAAAATGTTTTCATTTAATTGAATTGCATAAAGGTGTTACAACAAGTTAATTAACTTAGTTACTGGTCTAAATGGATTTACGTAGTACGATATTGCACTGTCACTGATTTAAGTACCAAAAATCAGAGTATTTAAACATGGTCCTCATGAACATCAATAACAGGTATAAACTAAATGATGATTGTAAATGTATACAGCAAACGAAAGATGATGAATAATGATATAAAATGGATTAAAAATGATGATGTATAAAAAATAACACAGTTTAAATACGATTGATCAAAAATAAGAATAGAAAATATGTTATTTTAGCAATCGCTCTAGATTAACAAGACTTCGTCTGCTATTTGTTTTTCATCTATCATGTGACCTCTGACGTCAGGTGGGAAGAGCCCATTGAATATTGGAATTGTAAATTTTTTATTGGTCTAGAATAACACTTTGAAAAATCTTAGCCCCCCCCCCAAAAGTCAAGTTTTGGATCCGCCACTGTGTGTTACCAAAATTTTGTGGGAGCTCTATATCAAGATTTAATGTGCTAATTTTCATGAAAGTTTATATTTAGTCACACCTTAACATAAACTGACATGTTTAAATTTTTGGGGCATATTAGTTGACAGCTGGCACTTTAAGTAAGCGTGGTAAGAATATACACATTTTCACGAGTGTATGACTTACAGTTATTTGCAGAGATAAAGTAAATATTTATTTTCTTTTCACTTTGAAAAAAAAAATATATATATATATATATATATATATGTATTATTAAAAAAAAAATCCTCCCAAACAATTCTGCCTCAACCTAATTTTTAAAATTTGTTAGAGAGATTGTTTTCTGAGAAATACACACACAGTAAGAAATAAAGAAATTAGAGCCTGATGATTACTAAATATGATTAATAGAATTAAAGTTATTTTTGTCTGAACACTTAAATTTCAAAAGAATTATTTTTTTCATTTCTTATTGTGTGTTTATGCATGGAGAAAAAGAGAGAAAAAAATTTCAAAGTTTATTTAAAATGAAGTAATTATTTAAAAATAAAGCACTTATTGTAGAAGTTTTGCTTTCTTGGTAAAAAATACATTCAACCAATTTAAATTTATTGCAATAGAAAAAACCTTATATAACTGAATTATTGGAAGTTGTTATCTCATCTTTACATTTTATTAACTTCAGCCGTTTAGTCACGGATCTCTGGCTACATCAATCACAGAGATTCCCTTCTCTGGCAGAGTCAAGGCATGGGATTTCACTTCCATTTTAGGCTTAATCCGACCCATTGTGTGGTATAGGAATACTAATGTATGTAAGTTATCAAATTTCTAACAAATAAACAAAATACTGGCTGGTGGGAGCGAAGAGCATATAGCCTTAATCTAAAAGTCCATGAGGTGAACTGAGTGTTGACAGGATAAGGAAAGGTCATCTGTGTTCGACTAATGCCACATGTTATCACTGGAGTTCAACACATTTTTATGGCGGAAACAGCAACTGACATGTAAGGTTTTTTTTTTTTTTGCCGCTCAAGTGTAAACATTTTTTTTGGCCGGTACTGTAATCTTGACCTTCAATTAGATGCAATAATTACCCTTGCCAACAGCTAAACACTGTTTTTTTTTTTTTTTTTTTTTTTTTTATAGGAAAATTTCTTTATTAAATTGCTCTTAACTTAATGTATTTTTTAAATTGTTACTGTTTTATTTATTGAGCTAAAAACGCACTTAGTTCAATTTTTGGCAGTTACTGGTTTAAAAATAATTATTTTAGAAATAAAATTTTCAGGATACAAGAACTAATTTAATGTTAAGTTTTCTGAATGTGAAATTGGAATTTTAAAAAATACATTAAGTAATGAGTAATTAAAAAAAAAAAAAAAAAAAAATTTCTTTATATAGAAAAAATAGAAATTTAGGTGTGGGTGAGTATAGGTATCGTATCTGTGCTCTTAAAATAAATCTTAGTATACTTACTATACATGAAATATCCACTCAGTATATGATGATTAAACAAAATAAAGTGGTGACTTAAAAAGATTAAATAACTTTTCACCATCTTTTTTTTTTTTCTCCCCATGACCTTCATAAGTGGGAAACAGGAATATAGCTTGAGGGGGGAGTGTCTATCCCCCCAATATTTAAAAAAATAGGGCAGTGTATGAGATTTCTAGACACTATTCTATGCCTTAAAGTTTATTTTAAAGTGGAACAGGATTTTATTAACCTTTTCAGCATCATTTCTGTTTTTTTCCGACACGTATTCAAAATGAAAGGTTGATTTACTAAATTTTAAAATAAATACTGCTTTTTTCTAGAAAATAACATAAAAGAATATCTGTACTATATAGTATCATAGTATTGATTTTATCATGAATTATTAAAGAGACTAGCTAGCTTCGCCTGCTAGCGGGTCACTGTTATTAAATGAGTTACTAAAATTAAAGAATCACATTTCAGATTAGCAGACTTTGCCCGCTTCGCTGATCATTATATTGAAATGAAGTCTCAAAATGCCATATCATTAATAATAATAAAATCAGTCAAAATCTAAGTTAAAGTTCTCGATACCTTCAATAGCAGTTTTGCCACTCGCCACACTTCACAAAATCCCTTTATAGTGCATGTTGCATATACATACCTAACCCACGTATTAAAAAATCGTGATTCTAAGAATATTTGAAGCAGAGAAGGGGAGATAGGGTAAAGTTTCACAAAATCACTTTGTAGCGTGTGTTGTATACACATAAACAGTCCACTCATCAAAAATTTCTATTCTCAGATAGTTTGAAACAGAGTTACGTGTGGAAACATGTTTTTAATCCCCTTAACCCTCAAGGGGGTGATAGCACGAAATTTCAAATAATCCCTTTGTAGTTTGTGTGTAATGAGCACATAACCAATCAACCTATCAAAAAATCGCTTTCCTGAGATAATTTGCAGCAGAGTTGCTCTTTAAAACGTGTTTTTGCCCCCCCACTCTCCACCCTTAAAGGGGAGAAAGAGAAATTTCATAAAATCCCCTTATAGTGCGTGTTGGGAACACATAACGAGCCCGCACATTAAAAGTCACCTAATGTTATGTAACGAGATGTGAAGATAACAATAAATACTCGTTCTTTCATTCACAAACCAAAACTATATTAAACATACAATACACAGATTTATGCGTTGAAAACATAAGTTGTGATAAAACATTGCGATTGAATAATAAACAATATAATGTTAAGTAACAATGCGAAAGATAGCATGCAAGCTACCGTGCGGATGAAAAAGAACACCTAAGATAGTTTGGAGCAGAGTTGTGCATGAAAACATGATTTTGCCCACCCCCACCCCCCAAGGGGGATAAGGTGGAATTTTGCGAAATCTACTGTAGTGTGTGTTTTGAGTACCCATAACCAATCGACATATCAAAAAATCGCTGTTCTGAGATAATTTTGAGTAGAGATACTCTTAAAAGCGCTTTTTGGCCCACTCCCCACCTTTGACAGGGGGGGGGGGGATTTTCGTAAGATCTCTTTATAATGCGTAAACAACCCACATGTAAAAATTAATCTTACTGAGATAATTTGAAGCAAAGTTATGCTTTGAAACATGCTTTTTGCACCACCCCCAAGGGGAGAGGACGGAATTTTACAAAATCTCTTTGCAGTATGTGTCTTGAGTACGCATAACCAATTGACAAATCAAAAAATTACTATCCTGAGATAATTTGGACCACAGTTACTCCTATAAGTGTATTTTTACCCCCCCACCCCACCTTTAAAAGGGGGGTGGAGGATGAATTTTCATGAAATCCCTTTACTGTATGTGTTGTGTTGGGAAGGCATAAACAACCAAATATACAAATTAATCTTGCTGAGATAATTTGAAGCAAAGTTATACTTGGAAACAAGTTTATTGCCCCCCACCCCCAAGGTGGAAAGGGGGGACTTTCACAAAATCCCATTACAATGGGTGTTGGAGACACGTAAGTAAGCCACACACTAAAATTTGTGACCTCAACTCATAGATTTTTCCGGATGAATTTAGCACTAAAAGGGGGACACAAATTTGCCCCCTCGTAACTCCCCCCCCCCCCCCCCAAAATCAAAAATCGCAAAAAAACAAAAATCAGCTTTTGGAAATACGAGGGGTGATCCAAAAAAAAGTTTACAAGGCAAATGAAAAAGTATTTATTAACAATAGAAACAAGATACAAATGGGAATCAAGAGACACATCTGGCCTTCACTTTTCCACATAGTCGCCAAACCTGTTTAGGCATTTGTCAGAACGTTCGACCAACTTGTTTATCCCGTCTTGGTAGTAATCAGGGCCCTGCTCATTGAGCCATTTCTCGGCAGCTGTTTTCACTGCATCGTCTGATGTGAACCGTGTTCCGGATAAGTTTCGCTTCAACACCGGAAAAAGGAAATAGTCACTTGGAGCCAAATCGGGGCTGTATGGGGGGTGATTCCAGACCTCCCACTTGAACCTTTGCAGCAATTCCTGAGTCTGGCGAGCTGTATGGGGCCTGGCATTGTCATGCAGAAGCTCATTGCTTTGTGCCCGTATACCTCAACGATTTGTCTGTGAATTTCGGATGCGGCCACATTCTTGGCCCATAAGAATCAAATTACGGCTCGCACCTCTATGCGAGACCACTTTTCTAGGCGTCGTGCCATTACTGTCGCTCTTAAGTGTCTGCGTACTGACGCTACTTACTCGTAGAACCGCTGTAGGACAACTAGCGCCATCTGTCAACCACCCTGGGTGGAAATATTCGCTCCACAATTATTACGTTTCAAATGCTTCTGCTTGTAAACTTTTTTTTGGATCAACCCTCGTATTCTCAAGACTTGACGATTTTCTATATCTTTCTGCTATTATTGGTAGAGTTTCACTCGAAAATCCCTATTTTGCTAAATTTGCCTTTGAAAATCGTTTTTACTCCCCCACCCCCCTTAAAAATCCAAAACTCCAAAATTGCAGTAAATGTTTTTTTTTGCACTCGAGTCTAGTCTCTCTCTCTGCAATTTCTTCACCGTGAAGCAATTTGGAGCCGAATTATGGCTATAAGGGAGTTTTCCTCCTGCCCCCAGGGGGATATTTCGCAAAAGCTTGTCTTAATAGGCGTCAGGGTCCTAAAACCAACGTGCTCACCAAAATTTGCGAGTCTTATCTCCCATAGAATCGCTATGGCTGTGTTTAATCAGTGAATCAGTGGTTTTACTCTTTTATTCCCCACCACAGGGAGGTAAAGGGGGGACTTTCACAAAATTCCGTTACAATGGATGTTGGACACACGTAAAAAAATCACACACTAAAATTTGGGACCTCAGCACCTATAGATTTCCACGGATGAACTTAGCGCTAAAAGGGGGGGGGGGGTCATATATACCCCTCGTAACACCTTCCCAAAATCAGAAAAAAATCAAAATTGAGTTATTTTACAAATACCTTCAAGAAAATGCTTGGCGTTTTTTTTATATCTTTGAGCTATCACTGCTAGAATTTTATGCAAAAATCCTTAATTTGTTAAATTTGCCTCCGAAAATCCTTTTTACCCCCTCTCCCCCCCTTAAAAATCCAAAATTGCAGAAAATGATTTTTTTTGTATTCAAGTTTAGTCTCTCCATCTGCAATTTCTTCATAGTGAAGTAATTTATAGCCTAGTTATGCCTATAAAGGTGTTTTTGCCTTCTGTACTTCCGAAAATCTCATTTTTACCCCCTCCCCCCCTTTAAAAATCCAAAATTCCAAAACCGCAGAAAATGATTTTTTTTTTTTGTATTCATGTCTAGTCTCCCCATCTGCAATTTCTTCACCGTGAAGTATTTTGAAGCCGAGTTATGCTTATAAAGGTGGTTTTTGCTTTCTGCCCCCCTCCCCAGAGGGACGGGGAGGTATTTTGCAAAATCCTGTCTTAATGAGCGTCAGGGTTCTAAAACCAACCTGCTCACCAAACATTGTGACTATCTCCCATAGGATCACCACGGCCGTGTCTAGTCAGTGATCAGTGAGTTTACTCTTTTATATATATAGATAAACTGGAGTGAATGATTGATTTTTATACCAACTGATATATGAAAAATACCAGAGCCGGGAATCAAACTCGGGCTCTCCGCTTAACCTACAGATGCTGTACCACTGAGCTATCCTGGCTGATAACCAGCTCGGCATTTCTCACATAATACACGTTGGCAAGGTCACCAAATTAGCAAAAGCAGCTATGTCAAGTGAAAATATTAATCGTGGCATAACTCCAATAGACCACGAAATTTTAATTTGAAAATTTCAATCATCAACCTTGAAAATTGATTTCAGATAAGCTGGAGTGGATGTTTGAATTTTATACCAACTATGTGAAAAATACCATAGGCAGGAATCAAACTGGGGCGCTCCGCTTAATAATATTCGTTGTCAAGGCGTACCAGCTATGTGAAAAATACCAGAGTCGGGAATCAAACTCGGGCCCTCAGCCTAATAATATTCGTTGGCAAGGCGTTGCCAACGAATATTATTAAGCAGAGGGCCCAGGTTCGATTTCCGGCTCTGGTATTTTTCACATAGTTGGTATAACAGTCAACAATCCCCTCCAGTTTATATGAAAGGACTTTTCGAGGTTGATGAATAAAAATCTCCAAATCACTTATATTTTTTTTATAAGTCAGAAAAAATAATAAAAAGTATTTCTGATTGAAGAAAAAAAAATCACTTCAGGTCCTATTACCTTCGGCAGTGCAGGCCCGCATGTACAGTACGTAAGCTTATTTAAATTCAACCTATTAATGACACTACTTTTTATCTTTTTGAGGATATGGAAAATATGTCTGCTGAAATTTGAAATGCACATGATAATGCCACCTAACCAACCGTCCCCATCGGAGGTTAAATTTAAAATTAAACAGAAGCATTGGCATAAAAGAACCAATTATGAATGCAGATGATTTTCATTTCAGAAAGGTATTATACTAAATGTTCAAAGAAAGTGATTTTTTTCTGTGAACATGATATCTTTCCAGTTCATGGGGAAAGTTGAAATATAGAAGTGCCACCTATTGGTAAATTTGCATCCAATTTAATTAGCATAATGTCTCATAATGGCTTTTTCATGTATGAAGTTTTGTTTGATTATATGCAACTAGCAGGCTTTGCTGGGCAGTATATTAAAAGGATTTCTTTTTAATTGAATAATTGAAACGTTTAAATAAATATATTTCGATTGGCGACTATTTTCTTCACAGTTTTAGTATGAGATCTCCTTGACAATATCAAACATTTTTTGAACTTCTCGAATCTGTGCAACAAAAGTATTATTAAAACGAACATTGTCGAAAACAGTCAAATAGAAATGTTAATTCTTCGAATATTCTGGAAACAGTTGAAACTGTTACTCGTACAGTAAAAGTCACTATTCGATGAATGGTCGAATCAGAGAATGCACACAAGTCCTTTTCGTAGCAATCACTATAACGCACGTATGTACGCTTCACGCATATGAAATAAAAAAAATCACTGGAAAGCCCTACATCGCTGTGCATGAATCTCAGAACATACGAAACACGGTTCTGCAGCAATCACTATCATGCATGTTAAAACCAAAAAACATCACTGGATACCCCTACCTTGCTGTGCATGAATCTGAAAACACACGAAACTCGTTTTCGCAGCAATCACTGTCATGCATGTTAAAACCAAAAAACTTCACTGGACACCCCTTCCTCAAATCAATGAAAATGAAATTAACCAATCAAGTCTCTCGTAATTCCTCATAACGTAGCTCTAGTTCAATATAAAATACACTCAAATCAATGAAAATCAAATAAACCAATCAGATCTCTCGTACTTCCTCAAAACTTAGATCTAGTTCAACGAAAAATACACTCAAATCAATGAAAATCAAATAAACCAATCAAATCTCTCGTAATTCCTCATAATGTAGCTCTAGTTCAACGTAAAATATACTCAAATCAATGAAAATCAAATAAACCAATCAAATCTTTTGTAATTCCTCATAAGGTAACTCTAGTTCAATGTAAAATACACTCAAATCAATGAAAATCAAATAAACCAGTCAAATCTTGTAATTCCTCATAACGTAGCTGTAGTTCAATGTAAAATACACTCAAATCAATAAAAATCAAATAAACCAATCAAATCTATCCTAAGTTGATCCATTCTGCGTCATTATAGAAAAGGGAAGTTTTATTTTCATATTTTTATTAATTAAAAGAAAACTAATCAAAAATTTGAAAATCTGACTTTGATGTGCACAATGACCCTTCGGAGGACACCTTTGTGTTAAATCATGTGACTGTCCGAGCTACCGTCTTCGAGAACAGTGAAATATACATATATATATGTACAAATATTGCTCACGTAATAGTATAAGATAGAACATGAGCTATAGCTTAGCCTTAAATTAAGGAAATTGCTATACAGAAGCACCACCTAGTTGAGTGATTGGCACCAAAAGTTGACATATGCTCATTTGTGTCAAGGTGGGCATTTCCTTATAAATTTATATGCAATTCTATTCAGTAGTTCCTGATATGTAGCCTTCCCTGAAATTGCAGAAATCAATGAATAGCAGCGGCACCCTTTAAGCAATTTCCACCAAAAGCTGATAGATACTAATTTATGTCAAGGTGCATCGACATATAAATTTATATGCAATTCTGGGCAGTAGTTCCTGAGATGCATTTGCCAAATTTTTTCTCTTTCTCTCTCACACACACCGAGAGACATTTTCTAAAAATGGTCAAGTCAAGTTCTGAAAATGTGTAAGCCCATTAAAAACCAGAAGTAAAAAATGTTTACTAATCCATTGTTTTCTGCTATTGAATATAAAAGAAAGTAATGAATAAATGAATCACATATTTAAGTTTTCATTTTATTCTCTATTCAATAAAAGAAATCATTGGATTTTTTAAAATTTTCGACTTACAGAACAAGATCCGACTTCGGTACAGAACAAGATCTGACAATTTTTAGAAAATGTCTATATCTGGATGTATATGACAAAATTTTATTCCAACTCTATATCAGGAAGTACTGCATAAAATATTTAAATTTATATGAATTTGCATCCTGACATGAATTAATACCTATGCCTATCAACTTTTGGTGCCAATCGCTCAACAGGTGATGCGTATATGCAGCAATTTCTGGGATAGATCTCAGGAACTAATGTGCAGAATTGCATATAAATTCACCTTGACATAAATTAGTGCATGTTAACTTTAATGCCAATCAATCAAAATGTGCCACTGCTGTACAAAACAAATTGAAAATTGAATGCTTAAAAGTAATTACATTTGTAAAAAAAAAAAATATATATATATATATACTATATAGTGTTTTAGCACCTCAATTCTCTCAATATAACAGCTGTTGCGACTAAAAGAAAGAAAAAGTTTAAAAATAAATAATTTTTCTTCGATTGAATAATACAAAGATTGCTATATAATTATATTTAAAAAAGTGACTGCGTCAAATTCCGTCATAAAGCAACAACTCTATACAAAATCAACACGCTTAACAACAAATCAACACACTTCATTAAAGGAGTTGGTTTAAAAGTTTAAAACAGTGGTTCTCAGCTGGTGTGCTATAAGAGGATTTCAGTTGCACTTTTAAATTTTATTAAGCTGCCAAATTTTGACGAGTAGAGATATTTTATATATTTGTTATGTATTCATGCAGTTGTTATGAATATTTTCAACAGTTGTGCTTTGAATGTGGATGATTACACAAAGTTTGATAGTAAAAAATTCAGATGAATTAAAGATCTTTATATTAAAGTGCTACCAAAATTTATGCCTTTTGTAATTCATACATAATAACTGTAAATTTTTTTTTTATCTTTTGCAAAAGCAAACAGCCTATTAAAAAAAAAAAAAAAAAAAAAAAAATTGTTTTGGTTCATGTATTTGGATGTATAATATTTTCAAAACTGCATTTTATAATGATTTTGTGCTTTTAAACATTTTTTTTTGTATAAATTTAGAGCAGTTTTATTTGCTAAAAAACTGGTTCTGTTGTGCAATAAAGGAAACGTTGCAACTTCTAGACGATACAAAAAGGATCCATGCTGGCGATTTTTGCAAAACACACCAAGTGGCACCTTAAAGCAATTTTTTTCCAGTAACGTCTTCATCTAAGGACAGTGAGGGTTAAATTACATTCTGTCTTGATAAACTTTTATATTAATTTCATTGTTTACATTTCTTCTGAGTGAGGATTTCTGGGAGTCTACTGTATATATATTTTTAAGCATTGTCTCTAATTTAGCTAAATGTATTGAACATAAATTGGCAATATATTGCAGGAAGACATGAAAGAAACATGCCAAACTGTTGATTGGCATTCTTTAAAGAAAAAAGTGCCTTTATTTTTCAATATTTAATTCAGCATTTTTTTATTAGTAGTATTTTCTTGACTAGTTTACATTAACATATAAATATATATATATTTTTCCAATGTCCTTGAAAAAATAGTTTTGACTCTAATTTAGCAGGGTGCTGCAGTACCAGCAGGCATTTTAAAGCATCTGAACAGCTGGTGGCTCTTCCTGAAATTTTAAGTGTATAGAGGCTTTAAAATATTTTTCTTTACATTGTATCTTTCTGGAAGATAGTTTAGTTGCAGTGCATGAACAAGTGAATATAAATAAAAAATATATAAACAGTTTACTTTTGTGTCAAACATGGAGGATAAAAAAAATAAGGAAAAATTCGGCAAGTGTAATAAAAGAAGAAAAAAAAAAAAAAGGAAGGCAAATATTGTCTTAAAAAAAATTATGCCCTTTTCATTAAGTTTTACTCAATTACTCTTTTATTCTAGAATCAGCACTTAAAGAATCAAACTTTGAAAATAATTATAACAAGCATTAAAGTTGCCCTAAGAGTTCATCCCTCTTTTCTAAATACTGAACATAGTGTTTAATGCATTTTGTCAAATAAATTAGTTCAACAAGCATTTATCTCATATAGTATACGATAATATAAACATTAGTTTTGAAAGTTAACTTATGTGTTTAATTGTTTTAGTATTTAATAACCAAATTCTGAAATGTGGTTTTATTGTTATCTATTTATAGATTAATTGTTTACACAAATATAAAACACTGACTTGTATGTTTAACAAGAAATTCGCTTTAAAGTTTTTATCGTTTAAGAGATTTATTAGATTAACAGCTCTTTCGAAACTGGAAAAAAAAAGAAAAGATCCAAATACTTGATCTAAAGCAAAAGTATTTATATTATATACGTAAATTTGTGACCACAGCAACCTGATTTACCGTAGCCGAAAGTAGCATTGCACCGTCAACATCATTTCCTTTCCTTCCGTGGGCATAAAATCGACTGCCGTAAAACAGATTCATTCAAAAGATGATTCGTTCTCTGAATCATCCGGCACAAAACTCCGGCATTCCTTCAGCGCATGCGTAATATGACTGCCGTAAGCCCATTAAAGTTACGGCTGCCGTAGCTTTAACCACAGCCTTATTAAAAATGACGGATAAATTTCATTAATAAACTTCATTGAGACCCTTATGTGGTCTATATTTACATCAAATTTCAAACAAATTCGGAATACGCTTTTAGGTTGATTTCTTTAGAAATCGACCTATTGCAATCACTTCGTTTATCTATCTATAATGAAAATTTTGTCATCACGATAACTCCCGAAATAATACTCCAAATCGAACCAAATTTCGACAGTGGGCTGATCTTATAAATATCTTGGATGAGTTCCTTAACCAAGTTGCTCCGATTTTTTGTTTTCAAGTTGCAGCCACTTGAAAATTTCAAACCCACAATGTAAAAAGTAGATTTAAAGCAAGATTTGCTTGAATTTTGATCTAAATACAGGCCACACAAAGGTCTTGATGAAGTTTATCCGCCATTTTTAATAAAGTGGCAGATATTTTAAGTTAAGCGGGCCACATGAAATCTGGCTACCACTTAAAATTTTAAAATCACTGTAACTTCCGAAATAGTACTCCAAATCGAGCCAAATTTGGACAGTGTGTTAACTTATTTTATAAATATCTTAGATGAGTTTGTTAACCAAGTTGCGCCTCCCTTTTGTTTTCAAGTGGAGACCACTTCAAAACTTCAAATTGTAAAAAGCGTATTCGGAATTTTTTTTCATTTTGATGTATACGTAGTTTATACAAGTGTCTCAAAGAACTTTATTAATGAACTTTATCCGCCATTTTATTAAAAATGGTGGATATCTTAAGTTAAGCGGGACCACTTGAAATCAGGCTACCACTTGAAAATTTAAAACCATGATAACTTCCGAAATAATATTCCAAATGGAACCAAATTTGAACAGTGTCTTAACTTATCTTATAAATATCTTAGATGAGTTTGTTAACCAAGTTGCTCCGCCATTTTGATTTCAAGTGGAGCCACTTGAAAATTTAAATTGTAAAAAGCGTATTCCGAATTTGTTTGAATTTTGATGTAAATACAGACCACATAAGGATCTCAATGAAGTTTATTAATGAACTATATCCGCGATTTTTTAATAAAGTGGCAGACATCTTAAGTTAAGCGGTGCCACTTGAAATCAGGCTACCACTTGAAAATTTAAAATCATAATAACTTCTGAAATAATACTCCAAACTGAACTAAATTAGGACATTATCTTATCTTTTAAATATCTTAGATGAGTTTTTTAACCAAGTTGTTTCGCCATTTTGACTTCAAGTGGAGACCACTTGAAAATTTCAAATTCAAACTGTAAAAAGCGTATTCAGAATTTGTTTGAATTTTGATGTATACATAGATTACATAAGTGTCTCAATGAACTTTATCCGCCATTTTTAATAAAGTCGGGGATATCTTATGTTAAACGGGGCCGCTTGAAATCAGGCTACCACTTGAAAAATTAAAATAATAATTTCTGAAATAATACTCCAAATCGAACCAAATTTGGACAGTAACTTAACTTATCTTATAAATATCTTAGATGAGTTTTTTAATCAAGTTGCTTCGCCATTTTGATTTCAAGTGGAGACCACTTGAAAATTTCAAATTCACATTGTAAAAAGAGTATTCCGAATTTGTTTGAATTTTGATGTATACATAGACAGTATAAGGGTCTCAACCAAGTTGATTAATGAACTTTAACCGCCATTTTTTGGAAAATACCGGATATCTTATACTAAGCCGGCCACTTGAAATCAAGCTCCCACTTGAAAATTTAAAATCACGATAACTTCTGAAATAATACTCCAAATCAAACAAACTTTGGGCAGTGATATTATCATATAATTAATTGTCTTGAACGTGTTCACTGGGCAACTTGTCCCGACATCTTGTTTCTAAGTTGCAGCCTCTTGAAATCACACTGCCACTTGAAAATATGGCATCACGATAACTTTTAAAATACTAAACTAATTCAAATAAAAGTTGGATAGTGAACTTATTGTTCAAATAGCTAAGATAAGTTCACTTGGTGACTTGATCCGCAATTTTATTTCCAAGTGACGGCCATTTGAAAATTTGTCATTATGGTAATGAAGGAAAAGTGCGTGTTGCGGTAGATTGTATTCAACCGAGGATGTCTAGGTAGTAATCCAGAGACATACCTCTGGACAAAAGGTTAACCCGATGTCCATCGGTAAGTTAAGATTATCTACATTAGAATGACGTTAATGGCGTCGCTACAGTACTCCCCTTCCAGTGAGTACACCGCCGTAAGAGCGATAACTGCTGTAGACGGTCACGGTAGCAATGACCAAATTGTGTCGTCAGTTGCCCCGTTTTGCCAAGTTGAAGGAGCAGCGGCGAGTTGAAGGTGACGGGCGTGACAGACTTTGTGCTGTGAGAACAGCGATTCACAGGCTTTGATGCTCGGAGGGGTTTTGTGGTGCTGCCATCTATTGCCATAGAGCGGAGTTGATAGCATGTTGCCGCGGTCACCAATGAAGGAAAAGTGCGTGTTGCGGTAGGTTGTATTCGAACCGAGGATGTCTAGGTAGTAATCCAGAGATGTACCTCTGGACAAAAGGTTAACCCGATGTCCATCGGTAAGTTAAGATTATCTACATTAGAATGACGTTAATGGCGTCGCTACAGCAACTTTAGTAATACCGAATCAATTCCCATCAAATTTGAATAGTGGATTTATCATTCAAATATCTCAGATAAGTTCGCTGGGCATCTCACTCCGCTTTTTTACCAAGTGGTGCCACATGAAAATTTCTTATGACGATAATTTTTGAAATACTGGTTTAATTTAAACTAGAACTGGACAATGAACTTATAATACAAATATATTGGATTATTTCACTGGGCAAGTTGTTTCGCCATTTTGTTTCCAAGTCGCAGCCACTTAGACTGCCACTTGAAAATTTGCCATAATAAGCACTTTTGAAACACGGCACTGATTTGAACCACAGTTGGACAGTGAATCTATTGCTTCAAATATCTTGGATATGTTTGCTGGGCAACTTGTTCCGCTGTATTGTTTCCAACTGCGGCCACTTGAAAATTTGTTATCACAGTAACTTTAAAAATACTTAATCAATTCAAATCAAAGTTGAAAAATGGATTTACCATTCAAACAACAAAAATCTAGAAAATTCACGTAACTCGTGAACCAATCACGTTACTGCGTCCATCTTTGGTATATCGATAATAAGTATTTTCTTACCAAAAGTCGCCAAATTTGGTGCCAAATCCATTACCTGCGTTACTGGATCTTTTTAATGCATTTTTAAGGAAAAACTAGGCTATTTTAATGCTAAAACAAACTAGAAATGCAGAAAACTAACAATTTATCAACTTACTAAGCCTCTTTGAAAGAATTTCTGCAAAAAAAATTATTTTCAAATTTGCAACGGTATCTTAGATGAGCAACTCTCTCACTGCCATTTTGATCCAAGTGGCAGCCAATTAATTTTTTAACACGATGACTTTTGAGATTTTGAATTTATTCGAACTATATGTGTACAGTAGACTTATTTCAGAAATGTATTTGTCAACTTAACCCACCATTTTGTTTCCAAGCGCCGGCCACTTGAAAATTTTAAATTCACATAAAAAGGTATTTATGAACCTATTTGCTTAAAACTCCATATGTGCATAGCCTACATCTACCATCTACCAATATTTCTACCAAGTCCATTAATAATTTGTAGCCGCCATTTTGAAACAAAATGACGGCTATTTGATAAGAAAAAAGAAATCAACCTACCCTTCTGAATAATTCGGAAGGACTTTTTACAATTTGAAATTTTCAAGTGGTCTCCACTTGAAAACAAAATGGCGGAGCAACTTGGTTAATAAACTCATCTAAGATATTTATAAGATAAGTTACGGCATTGTCTAAATTTGGTTCGATTTGGAGTATTATTTCGGAAGTTATACTGATTTTAAATTTTCAAGTGGTAGCCTCCTTTCAAGTCGTCCCGCTTAACTTAAAATATCTGCCACTTTATTAAAAATGGCGGATAAACTTCATTAATAAACTTCATTGAGACCCTTATGTGACCTGTATTTACAACAAAGTTCAAGCAAATCTTGCTTTAAATATGCTTTTTACAATGTCGGTTTGAAATTTTCAAGTGGCTGCCACATGAAAACAAAAAGTCGGAGCAACTTGGTTAACAAACTCATCCAAAATATTTATAAGATCAGTTCACTGTCCAAATTTGGTTCGATTTGGAGTATTATTTCGGGAGTTATCGTGATGACAAAATTTTCATTATAGATAGATAGATAAACGAAGTGATTGCAATAGGTCGATTTCTGAAGAAATCAACCTAAAACTTATTAATGAGATCAAGCTCATCCTAACCACCGAAAACAACATCCCGAAGCTGCTGCAAGGAGACGCGAATTTGGAAAGTTCCCACTCCTTAGAACTTTGGCGAAAAAACATAATCGGGCTCTGGCGAGCGCGAGTCATGATGATGATAGACGGTAGGGTTGCACTGAATTGATTATGGACCATATTCCCGCTTTGGGTTCGAGGCTACAAGAATATCAGCTGGGTAGGGAAACAATCCTCAACTCTACCATAACAAAGCATTGTGGCCTTCAAATTTTTATCTTGCAATATTATTTATAAGAGTTTCAGATTATATGAAATTGAAGTAAGAGTGATATAGTGATACCTTTGTTTTATTTTTAATCCAGTTTTAGTAATATACTTTAATATTAATCAACATATGTAATATTAAAAGTTGCCATGTGAACTGTGGCGATGTTAAAAAATTTAAATGGATGTTCCATTTAATAAATTCCTTTATTAAAGTGATTGAAATTCTAATTATTTAAGCTTTGATGCCTATAGATATGTGTGTGTGTATAAAATGTTCTTATTAATCTTTAATTCATTATATATATGTGTGTGTGTGTGTGTGTGTGTGCGTATACATAAAATGTTCTGCAATTCTACGATATGGAATAGTCTTAACTTTATCATTCGATTCAGTTGTTTACATTTCTCTTTTGTTCTTGTTTGAACATTATTATTAAGTTTCACTGCAGAAATATTTAGAAAAATGGTATGCGTAACAATAAAATGGCATCTTGAATCTAATTTGTTTACAAAATATCAGCCACGTGTTCGGCGATTTTACCTACGGTGACGTCACAGGAATATTGTCCATTGATGTCTGATGACAAGCGGACGTCAAAATTCGTATTAGCAATAACAATATAGATTTGTTCAATAATTTAAAATAAATTTTAGATGCTTTTTTCTCCTGAATTAGATACTTTGAAGTATGATTTAAAACATTCATTTAGTAATTGAATAGCTATTTTTATTTTCTAAATAAGTTTCTAAAATTTCATAGCTAATTGGAAACATCCTACATGTAAACAAATTGTCGTGTTTATATTATGTCTAGATAAACTTGTATATTTATTTTATATTTTGCCTATGTATGAGTTATTATTTCACATATGCAATTAAGTGAATTAGTAATTAATAATGCTGGAATTCAAATGTTCATTTTGTGTGTGTGTGTGTGAAGAACTTATTGCAAGGTATGTTCACAACATTCAATGGTTTTATAATTATTAGTTGACTTTAATGTCTGTAAGTTGTATAAGTGCCTAGAATTAATATTTCTTATAATTTTTTAATTAAAAGATAATATTGTGTACATTATTGCTATAACATATTGAAATATTAGTATCTGATACTATATCCTGATGACTCATCTTATGTCATGTAATTTGTTTAGACATTTGAAAACAAATTTGACTTAAAATTATGATATAATTGTGATCATTCTCCTTTTAATTAGTACATTAGTTAGATGTTTATTTTGTTAAATATCACCGTTTGAAATGAAATTGGTCGAACTGATGATAACATGTAATTATCAGTTCAATCATTTTTATAATGATAATATCAATGAATATATTTATTACACACTACATTTTGCACATTATAGTGAGATATATTTACATATAATAGATTACATTATGTAGACTGCTGATTAAGTAGTACACATACATTCTGAGTAAAGTTAATTTGAATTTATAAAAACAAGAATTGATTTTTGTTAATTGTGAATAATAATACAGTTTATGGTATGGCTTAGCGTGTTTTTTAATAAATCAATAATTTGGCACAATTTTGCTGCTATTCTTGGAATTTAAAAACCTTTAGGAAAGGATAGTTTATCAAAGAATGCCATACTCAAAATGGCAGAAAATAAAATTGCATCAAAATACATAAAAAAATAATAATAAATAAATAAATGCAAAAAATGTATAAAGTACAATTAAAAAAAAAAAAAAAAAAAAAAAAAAACAGTTGAAAAGCTCAAAATTATAAATAATCACAACTTAAAGATCGAAGAAAAATGAAGGAGCAATATTTCTTGGAAAGTTCTCTAGTTATGAAGTTTATCCTATGCCAGCTGGACCATAGTTTCAGTGCACGAAATTGATTTTGTGTCTGTAGACGTGGGCTTGCTAGCGATTTTTATTAATATCGACGTCAGATAGCAGAAGAAAGAGGAGGATAAGCTTATTGAAGAGTGAAGACACGGTTCCTTGTGACATGCTGTAAATAAATCTAAAAATAGATCAGTATTGAAATTTGTCATTTGATTTTCTTGTATCCTTTTCAGTTGTTTGCCATTCGAACTTTTGTATGTTTTTTAATTTTATGGTGTTTGTTTATAAAAATTTTGTTATAGTTCATTTATTTTATTTATTTATTTATTACTATTATTATTATTATGTATTTGTAGATAGTATAAGTGCACCAGTAATTGACACTTTTAGAGCAATCTCTGATGTTTTTAATGTTCTAGTCATCAGAAAATATTTTCAGAAATCTTAAGTTAGTACATATGGCATGAAAGACATTTTCAGAACCACATATATGTTAAAATATATACATTTTAGAACAATTATTTTTTTTATGAATTTTTATTTGACACCCACTCAATGTTCCAGTAATTGACACTGCCAGTTTTTCATTTTATCAGTAATTGGACCCCTATGTTCCATTGTTTGACACTGCTAGTTATTCATTTTATCAGTTATTAGCCCCCTATGCTCCAGTGTTTGACAAAAAATGTTAAAATTCTTATACGTAAAATATATGACTTTCTTATTTTTCTTATTTATTAATTATTTCAGGATAGATGTCAATTAGTGGAGCATGCCAATCACTGGAGCATCTATCCTATAGCTTCATCTGACAAATTTGAAATAAGCAATTTCAGTGTTTAAATCTATAGTTCCAAAAAATTGCACATTATCCTTAAATATTAAAATATGTATTTATATAGTTACTGTTTAAAACAGACTGAAGAAGAAAAGAAAGAGCAGTTTTCCTCAGAAAGTTCTCCATTTGTGAAGTCTTTGCATCCTACGCCAGCTGGAACATATCTACAGTGCACAAAATTGTTTTCGTGCCTGTAGATGTGGGCTTGCTAGCTCATTTCATTAAATAACTGATGTCAGATGGAAGAAAAGGGAGGAAAAGCTTATTGAAGAAAGAAAGCTCATCATGACATGCAGTAAATAAATCTTTTCTTAAAATAGATAAACATTTATCATTTAACTTTCTTGCATTCTTTTGAATTGTTCGCCATTTGAACTTTTGTATGTTTTTTAATTTTATGGTGTTATTTATTTTGCTATTACTTAATTTTTATGGTAATATTTAATTCTTTCATTCAAATCGAACATAGTTTGATCAATTAGCAACAATTCAGCTTTAGTCAAAAAAAAAAAAAAAAAAAAAAAAAACATTTTTCATTAATTGGCAACTTTTCGCTTACACTCCCTGACCCAGAATTTTACATATTACATATAAATTTAATAAGATAAAATTTTTAAAGATGCTCCATGCAAAATAATTTCTAATTCTTCTGCTGAGATCTTAATCATGAGAGACTTGGAGATTTAATCATCACACACCCAACATTTTACAACAGCTACGGGTCTGCTAGCATATTTCACAAATATCATGAAACGGAAGAAAACAGAAGAGAAAATAATAAGAAAGAACTGGCGTTTTAAAGTAATAAGTACAAAACTTTGAATAAACACCATAAAATGCTATAAATTCGCAATAATTGTTTTGGATAGAAAGAACACATGACCCTTCATCAGGCGAACAAAGGAAGCACGAGTGCTGCAAGCAAAGTGGCAACACACGCTGCCGCTTTGATATCAGCATTTGCACCTACCGACAGTGACACGATCTACTTAAAGAGAGAGCAAGAGACAGAAGAAAACATCCACTACCGATGGCATGGACCACGAGGAAGTAAGCTGATGAAGGAGGAAACCCCCCTCACAAAAGCAGCTATTCAGACTTCCATAAAGCTGTAATGTAAGGTTTTATTCTTTACAAAAATCTTCAGCAAATAGCTAAAATTGATGCGAAGATCAACATCTACGTCGGCTACAAACTTGGCAGCCTGACGAGATTAATAATCGAATTTGGTGACAAATTGCTTCAGGAGAGCCAGAATTTGTAAACCTTTTCTCAATTTTAACAAAATTATTTGTTTTGGTAAAATCTATCATTTCTCACTACTAATTTTTGCCTACAAGAATAAAAGTAGGCAATTTATACTGAAATGATTTTCATTGAACACTAAGCTGTGTTTAATATTTAAACTTAAAAACTTGTTCACATACCATAAAATTAATAAAACCAATAACAGTTTCGAAAGGACATGGTCTTTCTTCTTCAGGTGCAAAACACTTGCTATTACTACCTTGGAGAAAAAAGCAAGACTGGTGGTTTTTGTACCTGAAGAAGAAAGGCCATGTCCTTTCGAAACTGGTAATGCTTTCATAATTTTATGGTGTATGAAAAAGTTTTTTAAATTTAAATATTCATTGTACACCAGTTTTTTTATTTTTTTAGTGTCTAAGCTGAGTATTTGCCAATGGTATTTTCTGTAATAAGCCATAGAAAATTCCTGAAAATTTTACAATTGGTGGTATATATAATCTTATCATCAGGACTGTTGTGGTTGGAGTAGCTTTTTTTTTTTTTTTTTTTTGCTTGTTTTCAGGAATGTTCATGGACTAGAACCTGCCTGTTTATTTACAAATCAATTACCTCACACAGAAATATCAATGTTTTCATAACCATATGTATATTCCAATAGATGTATAAGGAAGTCGTGGTGTCCACGTCAGATTCTTTTTTTTAATGCTAGCTAAGCAAGCATACATGTATGGTATGCTGGCCACTGCTATACAGATTTTCATGCAAAATGTGTAAGCTGTATCCAGTGATGTTTTTTTCGCTTTTGGTTTTAATGGTTGCAAAGTGAGTTCACATGCATGGAAGTGATTGCTACTATACAGATTTCTATGCATAGTGAAATAGCTCAATTTTAAATATTAATCTTAAAAATAGGCTTCCATATTAAGGAAGTATTAATAAAAAATATGTACAACTGTATTAAAATATAGCTATAATTTATTAAAATATATGTACATGTAACATCGCTAAGGCAATTAATTCATCATTTAATAAAAATTTTCTTTTTCAAGTTTAAATTATTAAAATAAATATGGCTGCAATATTGACAAGTAAGTTATACTAGGGTGCCTTGATAGAAAGAATGACAACATACGAAGGACTGTCATTGGCCAAAGTTTCTATTTTACCAAATCTATGGGGGAAAAAATAATGAAAAATTGGGGGGAAAAATGATTGAAAATTAAGTGAATGACAGTAAATTTTACTCTTTAAATTCCTGTTTTTGAATAGAAAAATGTATTATTTATTACTAAGTACAAAACTTTGAATAAGCACCATAAAAGCAAACACTCGCAACAAATGTTTCAGGTAAAAAAAAAAAAAAAAAAAAACCTTCATCAGGTAAAAAAAGTACACATGAGTGCTGTAAAAGAAGCGACAACACACTGTTGCAGGTTGCACTGTGTTGCTGCTTTGTTACAGTACTCGTGCCTACTTTATTCACTTGACGAAGGGCTAGGTTTTCTTTCGACCCGAAACAACTGTTGGAAGTTCTTGCTTTTATGGTGTTTATTCAAAGTTTTGTATTTATTACTTTTAAACGCCAGTTCTTTGATGCTTTTTTATAATGTACTAGCAGGCTTTGCCTGCTTTGCTGGTCATTATATTGAAATGAATTTTCAAAACGCTATACCATTAATAATTTTAAAAAATCATTGAAATCAGTCAAAATCTAAGTTTAAATTCTCGCTACCTTCGGTAGAGGTTTTTCCACTTGCCACACTTCACAAAATCCCTTTATAGTACATGTTGCATACACATACCTAACCAACACATTAAAAATCAGGATCCTGAGATTATTTGAAGCAGCACTGTATTTTAAAAAGTGTTTTTACCCCCTCCCCCCTTCCCGCTCTTAAATGGAAGAAGGAGGAGGGAATTTTGCTAAATAATTTTATATTATGTGTTCGATATATATAATTGACCCACACATCGAAAATTTCCTTCTTAAGATAATTTACTGCAGAGTTACACATGAAGAAGTGCGGAATTTCACAAAATCACTTTGTAGTGTGTGTGGAATATGCATAAGCAGTCCACACATCAAAAATTGCCATTCTAAGGTGTTATTTGGAACAGAGTTACGCATGCAAACATGTTTTTTAATTCTCCCCCCCCCAACCCTCAAAAAGGGAGATGGCACGGAATTTCAAATAATCCCTTTGTAGTTTGTGTGTGTTGAATAAACATAACCAATCGACATATCAAAAAAACACTTTCATGAGATAATTTCATAGCTGCTGTTTTTAATCTTTTAAATCAAAATTCACATTAGTATTTTTAAATGGAATATGTTATATATATTTTCGACGATTAGTATTACTAAAATCAGCTATAAAATTTTTCCGTTTGAAGTCCCCGCCAAAAACAGTAGACTTGGTATCTATGTAATTTGGAGCAGTTACACTTTAAAAGGTGCATTTGCCCCCTACTCAACACCCTTAAAGGGAGGAAAGAGGAAATTTCATAAAATACCTTCATAGTGCGTGTTGGAAACTCATAACCAGCCCGCACATAAAAAATCACCTCAGATAGTTCGGAGCAGATTTGCACTTGGAAACATGTTTTCTCCTCTCCAACCTACAAGGGGGATAATGTGGAATTTTACAAAATCTTTTTGTAGTATATGTCTTGAGAACGCATAACCAATCGACATGTTAAAAAATTACTATCCTGATATAATTTGGAGCGGGGTTACTCTTATAAACATATTTTTGCCTCCCTATCCACCTGCAAAGGAGGGAGGAAGAAATTGCGTTTACAGTGCGTGTTGGGAAGGCATAAACAACCGACACATAAAATTAATCTTACTGAGATAATTTGAAGCAAAGTTATGCTTGAAAACAGGTTTATTGCCCCTCCCCCCAATTGGGAACTTTCGCACAATCCCGTTACAATAGGTGTCAGGCACACATAAATAAGCCACACACTAAAATTTGTGATTCTATATATTTCCCCGGACAAATTTAGTGCTAAAAGAGGGACTTGAATTTGCCCCCTCGTAACTCCTCCCCAAAATCGAAAATTGCAGAAAACCAATAATTATTTTTTGGAAATATCCTCAAGTTGACTCTTAGTGGTTTTCTATATCTTTGTGCTATTATTGGTAGAGTTTAACCCTCGCTTTCCCAAGATGGGATCATTTTGACTCCATTTTGAAGTGAAATTTAGTTAAGCCCGCCTCATTCAAGAAGTGTGCTAATTCATCAGAGATAGCAAACATAACCAATGGAATGTTGCAACTTCTAAATTGTACATAAAGATGCTGTGCTGGTGATTTTCGCCAAACATTCCAAGCGGCACCTGAAAGCGATTTTTCTGTAGTAACGCCTTGATGTTGGGAAAGCGAGGCTTAATTAAAAAATGCGTATTTTCTAAATTTGCCTCCAAAAATCATTTTTACCCCCTTAAAAATCCGGAATTCCAAAATTGCAGAAAATGATTTTTTTTTTTTTTTTTTTTTTTTTTTTGTGCTCAAGTCTAGTCTCTCCCTCTGAAATTTTTTCACTATGAAGCAAT
Organism: Salticus scenicus; assembly: GCA_963930645.1. Taxonomy (NCBI): domain Eukaryota; kingdom Metazoa; phylum Arthropoda; class Arachnida; order Araneae; family Salticidae; genus Salticus; species Salticus scenicus. The sequence goes on along the minus strand of CAWVNO010002268.1, from coordinate 21,594 downwards.
TTGGAGCAGAGTTATGTTTATAAAAATGTTTTTGCTCTCTGATTTTGCAAAATCCCATCCTAGTGGTCATCAAGGTCCTAAAACCGACGTGCTCGCCAAACTTTGCACCTGTATCTCCATAGAATCGCCACGACTGTGTTGAGTCAGTAATCAGTGAATCAGTCAATTTACTCTTTTATATAGAGAGATTATTTATTCTTAGAATAAGTTATTTTGGAGGATACATCTCAAATACTTATATCAACATTTTTATTAGAGTATATCAGGTATACTTCGAAAATTAAGTGGATATCCTTAATTACTGTAAATTTTACTTTTTAATTTCATGTTTTCAGATAGCAAAATGTAGCCTTTAGAAGTTATTTTGAGGAATCCATCTAAATTATCAAAGATATCAATGTTTTTCTTACAGTGAATTATGATTAAGCTTTTAATTTATAACATATATTTCTAAATTAAATATATTTTTATATTTCTTTTATTTTGTAACATTTTCATTAAAAATATCCATTTCATCATTATCATGCAATTATCAGGGGGAAAATACTATACGCATAAAATGATGAGCAACAAGTGAGTAATGCCAACTTCTAGTGCCAATCTTTGTAATGACAACACCATATGTGCTGAGAAAAAGGCTGTGATACTATTTAATCACTTGTATATTAACTATATCAAAGTATCCTAAATTATATGACTAGTTGGCACAGTCTACTGCATCAACATAACTAAAAATTTCTCAATAATAAAAATTTAATTTTCAAATATAATTTTTTTTTTTTGGTCCCCATTCAAGTTGTAACAATATAAAAGGCTACAAAAAAGGCCTCTCAATGGAGAATTGTTTGCATGAAATTTTAAAAATGAAAGGTTATATATGTATATATTAAGATTATATAAATACTTTTAAATGTTTGGACATAGTTCATTTTTACTAAAGCAAGATTATTACTGAAATAAATTAAGTTAAAAATCATTTACATAAAAATAATTAGAAATTTCATTCAAAGGAAGAGATTATAATGCATGCAATTAATCATATTATCAATGTAATCAATATATCAATCTATACCTACACAAACATTTGAATTAGTTAAATTTTTAGAAAGTGAGCCTTATTTATTTATTAATCTACATAAGTAAATTGAAGAAAATCAATGTGTTGCTATTTTAAAAATTAATCGAGCTTAATAAATAAAACTGTGCATGCTATACTTAATTTCAGAGTTAGGCAAAGAGAAAAAAATCTGCATTAATCAAAATTAACATTACCTAACAAACATTTTACTTAATTACTTATGTTTGTAATTACTCAGTAATTACTTAAGTACATCATTACTTTACCAAGGATTACAATTTTTTCCCCCTTAACGAAAACGAGACAGAAAAAAAAAATACTTCTGAAGAAATATGTAAAAGTATAAATTAATTTATTTGAATAAAAATAATTTATATTGAATAAAGAAAAATACATAGAATAATAATAAAGGAATACATAGAATAATAATCCTTTATTATTATTCTATGGAAAAATATTGAATGATAAAGTTAATAAATTAGTGGAGAAATTTATTATGATACGTTTACATATTGGTAAAAAAAGTTATCTGTAATAAATTTGTATTTTTATTTAGCACATTTTCAGGCCCTGACTAATGGCAGGGCATACGGGGCAAATGCCCTGGGCCCCCCTTCTGAAAGGGGGCCCCCTACAGACGAATGCAGAAATTCTGCAACCTAAAGAGCTCTTATGCCAGTGCAAGGGGGCCCCCCAGAATAGGCTTGTCCCGGGGCTCCAGGTAGTCTAAGTCGGGCCCTGCACATTTTAAACATAAAAGAAAAAAATGTCTTCTGCAAAATCCGCGTTTGTAATGATCGATAGATGGCGCTTTTTCAGCTCTTGTTGTTAGTAAATATTACAGCCACGTGTATCTATTTTTGTTCTTTTTGTTATTCTACTTAATATTCGTACTATAATTTCTCCGCCATTACATCATGGAAAATTGATTGCTTTTGGAAAAAAATATTTCAGTTTATTCAAAGTTCGATCGGAAATAGATTTTTAACTGAAGCTGAACAAATATTAGTTTCAAATCATCTGATTAATTCTTTACTTCCATTAGCCGAAGCAACTGAAATTTTAAATTTGTCATTTAAATATAAATGGAAGCTTAATTCTAGATTTCTTGGTCCTTTGGAGTTACACTGGAGCACACAACAGTATGAGCTAAGACTACTATATAGTAGTCTTAGTATGATAGGGTGACCAGTCGTCCTCATTTTGTGAGGACAGTCCTCATTTTTCAAGTGTTGTCCTCACATGTTTTTAAAAGTTCTCATATCCTCATTTGTCCTCATTTTTGGACATTTGTTCTCATTTGTCCTCATTTTCCAGCAATTTCCTTCTTTACTTAAAATTTCAACATTAGGATTAGATATTAGATTAGTAGAGATGCTGCTGACCTTATTAGTTTTCAATACTGATTCTACAACTCAACACAACGTAAAAAAGTCACGATTCATTGATTCATTATTTGAATTGAATCATGCAACAGCAACACAGTGTTGCCAGACTTGGGGATTTCTCCCCATTTTGGGGAGTTTTGAAGCTTCAGGGGAAATATTTGGGGACAGAGATTTAGTGGGAAACAGTTTAGGGAAAAGAAAAATTTTTGGGAAATACACGGGGATTTTCTTTAAAATTAGTAAAAGATGACATTTTCCTAAAATTCAATAATAAAAAAAAAAAAAAAAAATGGGTAATTCTGGATGCTATTTGTATTTCAGAAATAGAAAAGCAACTTTTTCATCTTTTTGATTCTAAAATTTATTCTGTGTCCCCCCCCCACTTGTAATCTCTGATTCCAGGAATTATTTGGTTTATATGCGTTGTTGTAGCAAGTATAGTGAATGCCAAATACTTATTGATTACTGCTTCGCTTGAATAATCAAACTTATAGTAAGATGGACTAGCATAAATTTGGATGCTTTGTCTTAGCTAACTTGAATTAAACTTGCAGGGATGGAATGTTCAGTTTGACGAAAGCTCTTTAAGCTCCCTGGGTATACCTTGTTTTTCATGCATTAAAAAAAACTGTTTTTATATACTTATGGGTTAAGTACAAATGATTAAACATGAGAAATCTCAGAAAGTTACACAAATTGACAAAAGTTACACAAATTTAAAATTTTCCAAAAACTAGCGTATTGAAATTTATTTTTGTAAATGGGGATTTCTTTCTATAAAGAGCTTCATTTGGGGAAAAATGTGAGCTTAAATTTATTAAATATTTTTTAACTTTTTCCAAAAAATTTACATTTTTAATATAAATTGAGTTGGGGATTTTTTTGGAAAAAACCCTTGTTTTGGGGAAATTCACTTTAGACCATCTGGCAACACTGCAGCAACACGAGGAAATAAATGTTAGATGCACGTGAATCCGTTGTTGTTATGTATTTTCCTCGCGTGTGTTTCTAATTTTCAGTTTTTTTTATAGTACTAATTGTTTTATATTTAATATGGAAAGAGGCGTCAAACGGAAATGTAAATTTTCCGACGCTTTGTCTCAGAAATATAAATTTATTAGGAAAGCTTCTGAGCGCGGTGGTGAGTCGGATGTCGCATGCACAGTATGCAATTGCACATTTTCCACTGCCGGTGGGATTAAATCACGTATCGAAAAGCATGTGAATACAGAAAAGCACAAAAATTCGCTTTTGAAAGGAATGAATCGGAACTTCACTAAAAGGGCTTATAAATGTAAAAGACGTATAAATGGTGCTTTACTGTATAAATAATTTTTTATAATGTTTATAAGATCAAAATTAGTGTAAATTTATCATAGTGACCATTAATGGCTGCTAGTGGGGTTAATATAAGCTAATTTTGTGCTATATTTTATGAAATTTTATGTCCTCACAAATGTCCTCATTTTAAAAGAAAATTGTCCTCATTTTTCTCATGGAAATGAGGACATTGCGCAATTTGTCCTCATTTTCTATGAAAAAAATTTGGTCGCCCTATAGTATGAGCGTGTTCAGTAGAGCGCCCGATATGGATCAATGCGACCATACGATGACGTCACTGATCCTGGATCGGTCTTGGATCGGGTCAGGCGTCTACTGAACGATTTGGAACAATTCTGACGTAATTGGAGCAGCACCATCTATCTAATTTGACCTGCATTAGCAAGTTATTTATTGTATTTCTGTTTTTTATTTTGTCTGGACTTTGCGTAATTCCATAAAATGCTAAACTACAGTTGGCTGCAAAATTATTCGAGCACTAGCCAATAATTCCTATATTTAAAAAGTACATTTAAGACTGTTTTGCTAAGTAAATCCTTGTCGAATCATGTTCTTAGACTGATTAAGAACATGACTCGACAAGGATTTATTTAACAAAGCTGTATTAAGTGTACTTTTTTTTGGCAAGGATTATTGCTAGTGCTCGAATAATTTTGCAGCTGACTGTATATTACGCTTTTTCTTAAAAAAAAAAAAAAAAAAAAAGAAAAGAAAGATCTTTTATGTAATAACAATTTTACTTCTTTCTTATTAATGTAGAATTCTGTATTCTGCTAACAAAAAATAAGAAGCTATTAATTGATTGTACTGATAAATTACTAATATACATTACTTTGGTTATGATTTTTCTATAATTCCATATAAATTTTAATCATAAAAATGTTAAGAATGTTACGTTGCATTTATTTTTAAAAGAGCAGAGTGGATTTATCTTAAATGAGCACTTCTTGATATAAGAAAACACCTTTCTTTCTCTTCGAATTTTATTATGAACAGAAATGTACAACAAAAACGTTTTTGAAAAAAAAAATAAATAAATAAATTATATAAAATATGGAATATGCTGTTTAGTCAATATAATGGATTTATATAAGAAATAATCTTACTTTCTTCTTCGATTTATGAATCAATATAAAGAGCTTTTTCTCTTATTACCGACTGTATATTAAAATAAACTAGCAATGTAAACACTGCATAATTTTCTAGCTACTTTTTTTACAGACTGTTTTGTTTATTAAATTTAATAATTGACATCTTAAACTTATTTTTACCAAAATTAAAAATATGTGGAAGGATTTTAATTTATTTACTTATAGTTAACTTATTGTTTTAAAGGTAAAAAATACAATCGTTTACAAACTTTTCTATTTGTAAACAAAAAACAATCGAATGAATAAAAAGCTTTCTCTGAAAAAAAAAAATGAAATAATTAATTTTTCCCAGCTTATTTTTATATATTAAATTAACAAAATATGATAGCGTCCGAATTAAAAAAAAAAAATATTTTTGTTTCAATTAAAATTGTGTAAATTTTTGTTTAAATGTTACGTTCATCAATAAAAGAAATTACGTATCGAAAATCGCTATTACGTAAAAAATCTTTTTTACAAAATAAATAAATAAACATAATATAGTTTAGCATTTCATGGAATTACTTACCTTATTTTCTACAGCACAAACAATGCATATAAATAGGTACATCTGTATTAATCCTCAGCTAATTAAACAAATAAACAATCATTGTCAAAAACAGATGTTCATTGTTGAGGTTCTTACTTCGTAGTGTTGGTCAGAGCCTGATTTTTATCCTACTGCGCATTTGATCCATCACGTGACCCAATGGATCAAGAAATTTTTCTGGGCTTTCTGATCCACGACCGGTCGAGATCGGTCCATTCCACTAAACGATGTGACTCTGGATCGGTCAACACCACTGAACGCTTTGGCTCGGAATCTTTCGACCGGTCGTGGATCGGGCGCTCTACTGAACACGCCCTATGTATCTTTTTTACCGGATTTATTCATTTTTATTCAATAAATATATGTGAAACTAAACATCGGCTAGCAATGGCGGCTTGATGGAATTCGAATTAAAGCATGTTTATTGTAATTTCCCCTTAGCCCACCAGAGAGCGAGCATTTCATTACAATCGCGGATAATCGCCTTTCATTCAATTAGGGAGGCATACTATTGTAACAATCGCAGCTATCGTAGATCACAAGTCGGATCGTAGTCGTAATTTTGATACAAATGTAACGCCATCGGCCATATTGGATCGTAAAGTTGTGATTGTTGACATAAAAATTTGCGACTGCCTGCGCCACAGACTAAGGAAATACTTAGACCGGGCAAGGCGGATCTAAAAGTGAAGTCTCAACTGTAACCGAGCCGCCACATTGGTATAAGCAAAACATTAATGCGTTTTTCATACAATCGTATTGGTATTATTCTATATTAATTGTAAAGGAGGCTATAAATCGTGAAAAATGGCTTGTGCAGCCTATGGTTGCACCAATAGACCATCTAAGAAGGTTCAGGTAATTACGTTTCACAGGTAAGTTTCAGTAAATATACTTGATCAACAAAAAATTTCCATATTTATTTTAGCGTTATGAGGTGTGGTAGACATTTGCCAGACAAGAGTTGCAGATTAACCATTACGTCGCTGAATAGAATATTGGATATTTATTTTTTTTCATTGAGAAATAAAACAAATGTGAACTAGTATGTTGTGGCCACCACAAGACTTTCTTCTATATTTTCCTATACATATTCAATCAGTAACAATATTAAAAAAAAAAAAATACGATTTTTTTTCTCAGTTTTTTTTTTTTTTTTTTTTTTTTTAGTTAAAAGCAATACATATTCAAATAGTAACAATAATAAAAAAAAAAAAAAAAAAAAAATTAAAAAATACGATTTTTTTTTTTTTTTTTTGGTTAAAAGTAAAAAAAGTTGATAACTTAGTTTTAAATAATCACAGATTTATAGTTCAACATTCATTTTAAGGGTATTGACGAGATCTTTCGAAAGATACCCATCTTCAAAATTTACCCCTCCCCCTGGTGTGGGGAGGGTACTTCCCCCCCCAGGGGGGTAGCGATGTCCCCACATGCACAGAAATTTTTTCCTAGTTAACTATTACTATTATCAATAACTCATATTAATTTTACAATCACAAGTTAAAAATAACTCTCATTATGTACATTTATACGACATTTTGTCCTATACTGCCATGTTAAAAATTTAGAAAAAATGAGATCACAGCGTCACCTGTTGAGCGATTGATCCCCAAATGTAATCAGCACCAGTTTATGTCGGAGACCAACTAAATACCAAGTTTGGTTAAATTTCGTTAAAAAAAAAAAATTCTAAGTTTTTTTTGTTAAAAGTAAAAAAAATCGATAACTTTGTTTTAAATTATCACAGATTTATGGTTCAACCATTCGTTTTAAAGGTATTGACGAGACCTTTCGAAAGATACCCATCTTGAAACTTTGCCCCCCCCGGGGGTACTTCCCCCCCAGTGGGGGGGGGGGAACCGATGCCCCAACATGCACAAAATTTTTTCCCAGTTAACTATTACTATTATCAACGAGACCTTTCGAAAGATACTCATCTTGAAAATTTACTTCCCCGGGGGGGGGTACTTCCCCCCCAGGGGGGGAACCAATGCCCCTACATGCACAAAATTTTTTTCCTAGTTAACTATTACTATTTTCAATAACACATATTAATTTTGCAACTCATATTATTTTTGGTTCGTGAGATACAGCGTCCACAAAAAAATGATACAAACAGACAGACAGACATTTTCTAAAAACTATTAATTCGTGTTCTGGACATCCCAAACACATGTAAATCCATCAAAAAACGGAGGTCGAAAATTTTCGCGAATCCAATACTATATTACATAAAGAAGAAAGTAAAAAATATGCTTTAATCCCGTTCTTGCCCCCCCTTCTCCCTGAGGGGGGGCGATATTTAAAAAAAAAATATGCCAGAAATCTTCGCGGGAGTGTATTCGAGAATTTCACAAAGTTTCATGGCGATCGGATGAATGGTGGTGTAATGGATGAAGGATAAACAGACAGACATGCATTCGTTTTTACATATACAGATTGCAATGTTACTGGTTTCTTGCTTGTACCAATGTGGCCGCCGGTCGCTCTAAGCGCCTTACAGTTACTTCACTTTTCCCCATTCAAGAAAGCCGTCTGACCGGGTCTAAGTATTTCCTTAGTCTGTGGCCTGCGCTCTCACAAGCCTCTCACAAGTAAGATGGCGGATATTAAGGTTGATCAATGAGAAATAAAATATTTATTTATTTATTTATTTTTGTGTGTGGAGTGTTATTATTGATACAGAAAGAAAAAATTAAAACCTTTGTTTAATTTAAAATGACAAGATTTACTTCATTAAACGTGATATCGCACAAACACGAAAATGTCCAATATTGTTCATTTATGATTCATTATTTAAAAAATCGTAATAAACTGTATAATAATACGAGATGAACAGCATATTTCTGATTTTTTATAATAATAATAATAATTATTATTATTATATTTATTATAATTATTATTATTATTATTAACTGTATGTATATTATTTTGTATCGTTTGTTCCTTGTTAAAAAAGTCAAACCAAATTTTTATACTAATGGTACTGAATGTGTTAAGTACTCCTTAAATATCATTCACAGGTATAAATGAATTCTTTTAATAATAGATATATGATATACTTATTATTAATAAGTCTTTCCTCGCCATTCTTTCTGCAGACAAGTAGGAATTTTTAGTGATTTTGCATGTTAAGTAGTTTGACCCCTAATTTATCACAGAAGTCATTAAATAATATAAAGCAGATTGATACAACTACAAACCTAAATTCTAAATTGATTTTCATCAAAATTATTTAAATTGTAGAGTTAAAATTCTTATTATAAAAAAGAAAAACTATATATGTGGGGAATTAATTTTGTATCTAAAAGTAGATTATGAGAGAGTTACTTTCTAGAATTTTTAAGCTGTTGATGAAATGCTAAAATTCATTAATGTAATTTTTTTTTATTCACAAAATTTATATACAGTCTCTTATTTATAAGATTATTGTAACTCCTACATTCTGAGATATTTTAACTCCTACAATATTTTAAGCATTAAAATTCAGAAATATTCTTTAAAGTTTCAACTTTCCAAATTTAGGTATATACTATACATTATGTTTACTTTAATTTTTTTATTGAATTGAAACATTTATGTTTAATAGTTTTAATGTAAGTAATGATTTAAAAGCATGGGATAATTTGGGTATACATTGCATTTTATTAATTAGGGAATAAAAAATAATCATTTTATACACCTGCATCATTGTTACCTAAGGTTGTATATGCTGAAAATATGCTTGTGATACTGATATTGACAAAAGTTTTGTTTTCTAAAGATAGCAATGTAAACATATCCATGATATATTATTAATTAAAATTAAGGTATACTGATTCAAATTCATCATTTGAGATAAAAATGTTTCCACCACTTGTGCAAAGTAGCTTTTGAATTGGTTTTTATAATCATTTTCATTCAATTTTGTGTCCTCTAAAATGACCTCTTTCTCAAAATTAAATATTTTCTTATAAAATAAAAGACATTGCATATTTTCTCCTCTTTTACCAATAAAAAATTCTTGTCACCTTATACGTAAAAAATAGAGTAAGATAATCATATTTTGTGGTGAGTAGCTTTTTTTTTCAGCGAGTATAATATAAGTTGAAATTTTGGGCTCTGATACTGCTATCCCACTTAAATTTTAAAACACTTTATTATGAAAGGTGCTACATTGAGTAAGAAAATGTTATATATATTTTTTTCTTTTTTTTTCTAATTAAATCTTCATGTAATGCAGAGTTAAATGAATGCTTTGCTTAGTAGGGGATTTAATAATATCTTATGTGTTTAAATTTTGAGTTATTTTTGTTAATATTTCTGGGTTATTCTTTTATAGATAAAATAATTTATTGTGCTTTAAGTTACATTGAAATTAAAAGGTTTGTAATCCAGCTATCTCACTGTTGGAATTAATTAATAAATTGCTTAATTTATGATTTTAAATAGTTTTTTTTTTCATGATTTAAGCAGAGGGGGGGGGGGAGATGATTTTTCTTGCGGTTAATTCAGATCTTTTTTTTTTTTTTTTTTTTTACTTGTTGCATTGGAATTTTAAAAGACAACTTGTTGTTACAATAACTTTTAAAGCAAAAAAAAAAAAAAAAAGTTAAATAAATTTGGGTTTTGCTTTGTATAGAGGGTACGCATAATTTTGATTTACTTATTGGTGAAGAGATTAAGATTTTGAACTTTGTGTATAAAAGGATTTTTTTTTTTTTTTTTTTTGGCTGGGGGGGGGGGGAGAGGGGGAACACTGCTCTGCAAAAAGAAAAAAAATTCGAGATCTGATACCATTCTTGCTCAACTTATGTGAAATGACCTCCTGAATCCGAATATGACTCCCATTTTGCCTAGTCACCCACCGTTTTCTAGATACACCACCCCCTCTCTGAATTTTTTTCCCTGTTTGATAATTTTATGACCATGAATTTGATTTGAAGAATTAAAAATAATTTAACACCTAAAAGCAAAAAAATATAAAGTTTAAAAAATAACATTAATAACAGATTAAAAAAATATAAGATATATAATGCATAATTTCAGTTTCCTCCCCAAAATTTTTCCCTTGTCGCAAATGTCAATGTTTTAGAATTTTCCAACTCTGTAACCCCTCAGAAGACATTTAACAGTTAAAATAATCCTCTCCCCTCCTAGAAATCAAATTCATAGCCATAAAATCACTGAAAAATGATAAAAAATAGGGGGCCATTCTTAAAAAACGGTGGGTGATAGGGCAAAATGGGCATCATATTCGGATTCAGGAGGTCATTTTACATAATATACTGAAATGGTGTCAGAGGCAATTTTCATGACGATCAGTGTAATGGAACTAGCGTTTTTGTTTAAAAATGCATCCAATTTTAAGAGTCTTCCTGCATCACAATCATAGGCGTAGCGTCGGGGGGGGGGGGGGGCACGAGGGGGCACGTGCCCCCTCAATCTTTCAGAACCTAAAAAATTTTTAGACTAGGAAATGTGATAAAGTCAATTAAAAAATTGTCTTATCACACACCGTGAAAAAAACAAACAAATAAAAAGACCCAAATAAAAAAGAAATAGCAATTATGAGTTTATGTAATTAAAAAATGTATATGAAGTACCCCAATGTGCACGAAAAGCGTCACTTCTCTTCTCTATTCGTAACTTATTGACCTAAGAGGCAGTTGTATCAGCATTATTGTAGGCTAATCAATGATTTATCGTCATCTTTACATTTTTTTCCCCCAAAATACTGCATTTTTGAATTGTGTAATTTTTCTTTGTGTCCCTGTAAAAAAAACTATAAGTGCTAGATTCACCAAAATCAATAAGGTTCATACTAGGGTGACTTACAATATACGTACCAACTTTCAGCTCATTCGAACAAAGCATTTAGACGCTAGCATGTTCACTCACACACATACACATACATCATTGTAAAAATAGTGAAAACGGACTCAGGGGACCTCGAAACGTATAGAAACATCAAAATCTCAAATTCGGATTTTTGACATGATTACAATACTTTCCTCACTATAGTGTTCCGAAAGTAATAAGAGAGAGAGAGAAAAAAAAATAAGAGTCTACTGATCCCAAAGCCATATAAAATATTAAAATAGCCGTATAAAATATTAAAATTTCATTGGTTTTTTTCTTTACTCAAAATATTTTTTGGCATTTAAAGACGTAAATTAATTCCGAAATTGTAAATTTTTATTTCAAAATTGTAAATTTTTCACCTTTACCCAATCGTTTTTCGGTTTTGATGGGAAATAACATTAAAATTTTAAATATTCTGCATCGTTACTATCATTATTTTCTGTGTCTGAAATATCCTGAAAAATTAAATTTTTCTGATTGCCGTTTTTAGTTCCCCATCATACTATAGGTATGGGGAACTTAGGTAATTGTGATAAATTTCGACCTCGGTTTTTTTACTTTTTTATACGTTTTCAGGTGTGAGGAATCCGAAAATGACAAAATTTGTATGGTGTCTGTTAGTGTGTTAGTCTGTTTACACGATATCTCACGAACAATTGATCGCAGAGAGCTCAGATCAGTTTTAAAATATTACTTTCGATACTGGCAAGAACCCTATTCATTTGCAACATTCGAATTAAAAAACTTCGTAAGCTATTAGAAATTTACGATTTTCTTAACATGGGAGAACAGGACAAAAATTCATTTAAACGTGCATTAAATGGAAACGTTTTACTGTAAAAATGTCAGACCAGTTTTAAAATATCCGTTTTGATGCCGGAATGAACATCAAAAACTATAAATATGCTACTTTGAAAATTTCGCAAGTTATTGGAAATTTATGAATTTCTTAACATGGCAGTATAGGGCAAAATTTCACGTAAACGTCAATTTTGAGAGATATTTTCTTCGTAAAGATGTCAGACTACTTTTGAAATATTATTTAGGACACTGTCATGAATATTAACGACTATGAATTTTTCAATATAAAAAATTCATAAGTTATTGGAAATTACGAATTTCTTAACATGGCAGTATAGAGAAAAATTCACATGACCGTCAATCTTGAGGGATATATTCATCGTAAAGATGTCAAACCACTTTCAAAATACTATTTAGGATACCGGCATGAATATCATAGAGTATGATTTTTCCAATTTAAAAAAATTCGTAAGTTATTTGGAATTTACGATTTACTTAACATATCAGAATAAGGCAAAATTAAGCATAAACTTCCATTTTGAGGATCGTAAATACATTAGACAACTTCAAAATTACATTTATAATATTTGTTTGAACATGATTGAATACAAATATTCTAATAGGAACATTTCGTAACTTATTCGTAATTTACGATTTTATCAATATAGCGAAATGGTAAATTTTTCATATAAGTATGAATTTTTAGGATTATTGCATTGGAAATACTAGCATGAAAACTAAACAATGGAATTGACCCTGATAAAATAAATTAATACGTTAGAATAAGATAAATATATCGAAGTGAACGGTGAATAGACTGTTATGCTGGGATTTCATTCTGTCACTGTATCAAGCTTTGGTGAAATTCATTTCTTTTAACATGATTATATGTCTCGTACTAGAAATTTATGAGAACATAAATATGATGGGGAACTGAGCAAAGTCCACCTATACCAACTAGTTTCTTCTTACATTTTTCGAATTTAAAAGTTGGAATATTGACAAAATTTAGAAAATTCATGAATTTTCTGAATGTGAAAATAAAATTTAAAATTATATGTATTATTTAATGAGTAATGACAGGGATTTTTCAGGTCTAGATGCCGTAAAATAACATTTGAATTGTAAAATTTTTGTCCTAATTTCTGAATTCATGAAAACTAAAATTTGTCACTTAAAATTAGACGTTTTCACGATTAATCATTTCTAAGTTGATGTCTACACAGACACTGACACCACATCAATTTATGATTTTTGGATTTCTCATACCTTAAAAATTGTTTAAGAATTGAGATCTGAAATTTTTATAAATATTTAATATTTCCATACTTATAGCATAGAGGAAACTTAAAAATTTTTTTTTATTGGTTTTTCATATATGTGTGCCCCCCTAAAATTTTCGTTCACGCTACGCCTATGATCACAATCACATCTTTTGCACCATAATATTTGCATATTTTAGAATCCAAGTGGCTTCAAGAATGACACATAATCCTTTAAGTGTTATAATTGCCATTTGGTACTTTCATATTAATCGCATGCTGGCAATTTATACTTTAGTATTAACTTGGCTCGTGAAATACGGTCACCTGGTTACCATAGCCAATCAGTATATTTTAACTGGCAACGTGGTTTTCAACTTTGAAAATTAATTAAAAAAAAATTTTTTTGATGAAAAAATTGGTTCTAGATTCGGGCTCTGACTCCACTCACGATATAAGCATACTCTCAGCGTTTTCATTCTCGCTTCTCTTACCACGTTTTGAAACACTGTGTTAAATTAATACACTATAGGTAAGTTACACTACTTTTCTCCATATATATTTCACAACTTAGTGTTAAATTGCTGCACCATTTTAGGGAATTGGTCTAGACAGCCCCTCGTTTGCATGTGCTTTGCAACCAGGAGCTGAATCGTTGTGCTGGTGTAATGATAATTGATAATGATAGTGTATTAATTTAGTGAAATTATTAAAACTTATTTGTATAACTTAAATAGTTATATTACTGTTATTAATAAACTCATTATTTAAATGTATTTCAAGTTAAAACACCTAATAAAATTTACGATATTTCACTTAAAAAATTTTTTTTGGAAAAATGCTTACAAATAGAAATACTATATATGACGTCACTTTCTACAAAGTACTATCAGTGTGACGTCAAACTGACTCCAAAAAAACAAGCTATCTTTAATTTCTATTTCGTTTAATACTAAGACTACATGTTATCTGACCCGCCCGGCATTGCCTGGGCCCATGATAATAACCTTAATTTTGTATATCTTTAACTCTATTTTGTTTGAATTTCTATTTTTAAATAAAAGCATCACGAAAAAAATAAAATCCACTTTTCTCCACCAAGGGGCACAATATGTTGTGTACAAACATCTCCAATCGCCTTGAATTTCCAAGACCTTTCAAATAAGGTGTCACATGATGTTGTCAACTGCAAAATCCTTTAGTTGCACTTTCCACCACCAGAGGGCACAATCTATTCTGTATGAACATCACCAATGGTCAGAAAATATCAAGACCTTTAAAATAAGGTGTAACATGATAGAGTCTACTACGAAATCACTTAGTTCCATTGTTCACCACCAGGGGGCACACTATATTGTATATAAACATCCCCAATCAACATGAAATTTCAAGACCTTTATCACCAATCTCCTTCAATTTCCAAGACCTTTCAAATAAGGTGTCACAGGGTGGTGTCAAGTGCAAAATTCTTTAGTTGCACTTTCCACCGCCAGAGGGCACAGTGTATTCTGTATGAACATCACCAACAGTCAGGAAATACCAAGACCTTTAAAATAAGGTGTAACATGATAGGGCCTACTACAAAATCACCTAGTTCTATTTTTCACCACCAGGAGGCACACTATATTGTATTCAAACATATCCAATCAACATGAAATTTCAAGAGCTTTAAAATGAGGTGCTACATGTGTGGGTCTAGACTGGATTTCCCTCTCAAACTAATCCCCCCCCTCCGGGAAATTGATGTTTTAGTATTCGAGTCTAGTCCCCCCTATGTACAATTTCTTCACCGTGAAGTAATTTAGAACTGAGTTAACTCACAAACATGCTTTTAACCTCTGCCCCTCCCCCAGGGGGGGACCATTCGACTTTTTATATTTTTCTCTTTTGATGACACATCTACAGACCAAGACCTTTTTTTAGACTCCTCAACCAAATTTTTACACCAAGCCGTTCTCTCAATTTAGTGGAAACAGATAAAACATGTTTCAAATTAATATATAGATAATTGAAATTTCATTTAGAAAGATTGGAGTGTAAGGCTGATTTTTTATACAAACTATGTGAAAAATACCAGAGCCGGGAATCAAACCCGGGTTATCTGCTTCCACTGAGCTACCCAGGCTGATAACCAGCTCGGCATTTCTCACATAATATCCGTTGGCAAGGTCACCGAGTCTGCAAACACAGTTATAACAAGTGAGAATATTTTTCGTAGCACAACTCCATTAGACCACAAATTTTCCAATTAGAAATTACTAGCTGGAACCCATCGAATTCGAAAGTCATTTTATTGACTGTAATGTTTCAAACATTGTTGCATCATTATTTAAATGTATTTCAAGTTAAAACATCTAATATAAGTTAACGACATTTCACTTACAAAAAGAAATTCAGAAAAATGCTTATAAATAGAAATGAACCTTAAATTTGTATGATTTCATATCTTTAACTCGATTTTGTTCGAATTTCTGTTGTTAAACGAAAGCATCATGAAAAAATAATCAGCTGTAACAAAAAAATTACCTCGAAGCGAACAATACTCTGCTTTGTGACCCAGGTGCCTGTGGCAGTGCACACATGGGCCGCTACTAACATGAAAAAATTAACCTGGAACTGAGCGAACCCACCCAGTGTTGACCAGGCCTGTGATAATAACCTTGAATTTGTATGATTTCATATCTTTAACTCGATTTTGTTTGAATTTCTATCTTTAAATGAAAGCATTGCGAAAAAAATAATCATCTGTAACAAAAAAAATTACCTCAAACCGAACGGAACTTGGGACCATGGTGCCTGCGTCAGCGTATATGTGGGCCGCTAATAACATGAAAAAATTCTCAAAAATTAACCTTGAACCGAACGAACCTTTGACTCGTGTTTCCGCTACCAGTGGCTGCAGCATGCTACGCAAAATTCACTTTCTTCCACCAGGGGGCGTAGTATGTTGTATACGAACATCACCAGTTGCCTTAAATTTCCAAGACCTAGAACGGAGTGTCTAGAATGGATTTCCTTCTTAAACTAATCCCCCCCCCAAATCTACTTTTCCTCTTTAAAATCAAAAATTCCAAAATCACAGAAATTGATTTTATAGTATTCGAGTCTAGTCCCCCATGTACAACTTCTTCACCGTGAAGTAATTTGGAGCTGAGTTAAGCTCGTAAACATGTTTTTAACTCCTGCCCCCAGGGTGGAGAACCACTCGACCTTTTTTATTTTTCTCTTTTAATGACACATCTACAGACCAAGATCTTTTTTTAGACACCTCAGCCAAATTTTTACACCAAGCCATTCTCTCGATTTAGTGGATACAGACAAAACACGTTTCAAATTAATATATAGATATTCAATAATACATCAACCATGAAATTTCATTTAGAAATATTGTAGTGGAAGACTGATTTACTTTTTTATACCAACTACGTGAAAAATCAACCTTACACTCCAATCTTTCTTAATGAAGTTTCTAATTATACAGCAAATTCAGAAAACTTTCTACGAATTATTTTCACACATTTATCTTGATTTATAGAAAACTGGCCCTTCAGAGAGGTGGCCTTTTAAAAAAGGTTTGTCCTATGGCACAATTTGTCAGCGTTCTAAAAATTACTACCAAATCAATATCTGACTTGCACTTGACTATAAAAACGTATTCCGACAAATAAAACACAGAGTTAAGTTATAATGAAACTATTCATTCTTATCCAGCAAACATTAAATAAAACCTAAGAAAAAGTACTAAATACTGTGTCTATATTTATTGAACAGATCAAAAGGTTTCATCTTTCTAAAGAGTTAATATTTTAGATGTTTATCAGGTAACTTAGTTGGTATAGGGGATTAGAATCGGTGAATAATTCTGATTTAGAATCAATCAATAAAATAACTGATTTAAATAAATGTATGATGAGCGAGAAAGAAATTAAAAATTGTTAAATATTTTTTTATTTAAAATTTTGTGGTAAGGAAGGGAAAAAAAAAGCGAGGGGAGATGCGTTATTTTCTTCACTGACAAAAAAAAAGTTTTAAAATGATAAATTACAATTTTTTAGCCAGTAATGAAATATGTAAATGTAATATGGTTAAAAAAAAAAAAAAAAATCATTTGCATTCACATAAAGAAAAGAAAAATCTATTTCATTTGAATGCTATTGGTAAACTCAAATATTGAATGAGAAGATCTCTTTGTGGAGCAAGTTGCACAGCAAAATTACCCAAAATATTTGAACTGTAAGTTCACTTTCCAACGTTGGTTTAAATCAGCTTAGTATTTCAAAAGTTATCATGATGGCATATTTTCAAGTGGGAGTCAGATTTCAAGTGACTGCAACTTGAAAACAAAATGGCAGAACAAGTTGTCCAGTGAACTTATTATCAAAACATTTATATAAGTTCACTACCCAACTTTGGCTTGAATTGATTGATTGATTCAGCGTTTCATAAGTTATTGTAATAATAAATATTCAAGTAGATTTCATTAATAAACTTGGTTGAGACACTTATATGGCCTATGTATATATCAAAATTCAAGCAAATCCAATCTTAAATACATTTTTCACAATGTGGATTTCCAATTTTGATGTGACCTCCTCTTGAAAATAAAATAGCAGAGCAACCATCATTAATGAACTCATCCTAGATATTTGTAAGATAAGTTCGCTGTCCAATTTTGGTTCGATATGGAGTATTATTTTGGAAGTTACTGTGATGACAAAATTTCTATTATATACAGATTTAAAAAACAAAAACAAAAAAAGTGATTGTAGTTACAATTGATTTACGTTCATGGGTGCTGGCAGAGGAAATCTAAATATATTTAATATTATTTATTTAAAGTTTTGCAAAAAAAAAAAAAAAAAGTTTTTTTTTTTTTCCTTAGCCTAATTCAGGATAATATTTAATATAAATAAAGTTTAAAGCTTTTAAATTTTCTTTTACGCTCTTTCGGTAGATTTTATCAATTGCCCACTGCGTAGCTCTGCTAGACTAATATGTAATGTCACAGTGTAAAGTAAAAGAAAAGAAAAAGAAAAACAGCACTCGTTGTTGATTTCATTCTGCCATCATCTATATGTTTACATAAATCTTTAAATAACATAGATAATTTTTGGATGTAATATGCACTAAAATGGATATGTCTATATTATGTTCGCATGTTTATTTATTTTGGCTCAAAGACACTTATTACATAAAAATACATTTCAATATAATATCTACAAGATCTGGTGAAATATAGACTAAATCTAGCTGTAATATGGATATATCATATTATGTACTTTGACTACATGAATTTGTGTTGACTGGGTTCTTTCTTTAATAATAATGTTATTAAAGATATATACTTTTTAAAATTACTATATACTTTTATAGTAACTTTTTATATAGTACTTTTTTTATACTGTTTATATACTTTTTAAAAACCAACTTCAAACTAAAAAATAACTTTTTGAAACACTAATCAGTAGAATAATAGTTGTAGAGATTATATAATTATATATATATTAGATAACAGATTTATAAAGACATCAATTAGATTCAATTTTTCAAAAGCTGCTTTTTGATGTTAGAAAATGAGATTACAAAGAAATATTTTTAATATCTTGCTTTTAAACAACTTTAAAATTACTTGTTGACACTTTGTTTATATTGAAAAAATTAGACCAACCCCTCTCTTTCCCATTTTGTGTAGGACTTTTACAAAATACATAAATAAAAGAGAAAATATTTTATAAATAAAACACTCTTAAATGAACTTTTTATTACGAAAATAGGAAAAGTAATGTGTAAGTTTAACTAGGATGTCAATATATAGTTTTATTTTATATTAGTTTTTCTCTACTTATACATCACACAAAAGACACTTTTTACTGAAAAATGAAATTAATCATTCACTTCATTCGTATTTAAAAATTGGAAAATATATCATATTTTTTTTTTTTTTTTTTTAATGTTTGTAAATATAAACAAGCATTGCACACGGCACACCGGACACACCTACATATCAAGCCAATCAGTGAAGTCAATCGTTAAAATAATCGAATTGCCAGGTACCGGAAATCACAAATTTGCGATCGAAGGGTTGCCATTTGTGATAGTCACAAATGTTACAATAGTATCATAATTTGTGAGCCGATCGCAAATTCCAGGATTTGTGATCTACGATTACGATAGCTGCGACTGTTACAACAGTATGCCTCCCTTAAATGTGAAGAAAATTATTTTTTTTATTAAACAAAATGTTTCATCATCATCATCATCACGTGCGGCCACGGATTAGGAGATTCTATAGGATATATTACTAACGTTACGGGAAGGTAGTAATTTTCATCTTTCATATAGAGGGCGACCAATCTCGAAAATCCACCAATCAGCGCGTTTTTACATTTCTGGCTGTTCGTTCGTTGGATGACTGAAGCCTAAGGGGCGGGCTTTCCCTTTCTTCCGATAAGTTTCAAAGGTACTACACCAGGCGGCGATCGGATCGCTTACTCTGGTCAGCTGAATTAATGCGGAAAGGAAAGCTTCTATTTTCGCGCTCGCTGCCCTATCTAGTGTTCTATCCTGGTCTCCTAATCCGTGCGTGCGGCTGACGAGACAGCCGCTTCACCAGAGGAAGACAAAATACAGAAGGAGGGAGAATCGGAACAAGATCTGAGTGGGTTCCCCAAAGAACCCTGGCGTGATGAGTTGAAGCATTCAGCAGCATGACGGAAGAGAGAGGCAGAGCAGAGCCGATCTGAAAGCTGTGAGACATGTGGCAACAGAGCAAGGAGCACTAAAGCTACATTTTTTTTTTTTTTTTTTTTGTACTACGATACGAACGCAAGTACGGTGGATGTTAATCGATGATTCATTCATTCTTGATTCATTCTGACAGGTTTGATTCAATCAAAGATTAGTTTCCACATTTCATATTTATCGTCACAAAATGCCGTTCCATGCCAAGCATCTGTCGCCAAAGTTCTGAGGAGTGGGAACTTTCCAAATTCGCATTACCGTTACCCACGGATTAAAATAGTATAGGATGGATTACGAATGTTACGGGAAGGTAGTAATTTTCATCTTAGAGATAGAGGGCGACCAGATCTTGAAAATTTACCAATCAGGGCATTTGTTTACACTTCTAGCTGTTCGACCGTAGGTCGTTCTCGGAAATCGGATGATGACTGAAGCCGAAGGCGGGCTTTTACTTTCTTCCGATTAGTTTCAAAGATACTACTCCAGACGGTGATCGAATCGCTTTCTTACACTCGGCTGAATTAATACGGAAAAGAAAGCCCCGGTTCCCGCGCTCGGTGCTCTATCTCGTTTTAATTCCTATACAATCTTCTTCCTGCCGTTACCTCTCCTCTAATTATGTAACTTCATGCGTTGACCACCTCCTATAATAATGCCTTCGAGCTGAACTTTACGTCATGAAAGATCGGCCGATTTTATCCAATGAACATTTACTATAATATATGTTGGATCGTGGGGATTGGATGTAATCGGCCGATCCTCTGTGACGTAAACAGGGGTGTTGCGTTGAAGTGACAAAGTTGTTCAGCTATGTTTTCGACCGGTCTGGCTAGTGGATCAAACTTCTCAAAAATCCGTTTGATCGGTCGAATTGATCTAGAGGCTGAACACAACCATAGATACGTCTTTACAACAATTACATTGGTATGAATGGCAACCGATCATCATCATATGAAAAAATGTAAACAAATTATGAGGTTGGCTTTTTAAAGTTTGTTATTTGAAAATTATATTTTCTTAGTGTATATTACTTTTCTTCCCTTTTAATTTGATGAATTTTTATTTTAAAGGAAAGATGGAAGAACGGAAATCTTCTCAAACTGATTATAATGAAGATACTTTTGAATCTCTGGTAAATTATTTCTCTCAAAAATTTAAAAATATACATAATAGAATCACCTTTGTTTGTGACACAAATAAATAAATAATGATAAGCTTTGAAATGCAAATTGCGAGGCAGTATTCATAAAATTATTGAATAATGCGGATTTTGCTAAAATTTGGGAAATCATGAATTTTAGTAAACGATTGTCATTGTTATGGTATAGAAGTCGGCAAATTATTTTTAAATGTATAAAATACTTTTAATTGTAAAATTTGGGAAATGGGTATTGTTACAAATATTATTTCTTGTCTTGACAGCGTAAGAAATGAAGCTATGGAACAACTATAGTAT
>CAWVNO010002267.1:0-24143 GCA_963930645.1 Salticus scenicus | reverse complement strand
GCCGAATTGCAGCTTTCATGTTATAAAAACTAATGGCGGCTCCACCAAATATTGAATAAAAATGTTAGAGGATTTTGTTTTAGACCATTAGTGTCTGCTAATTATATTGACCACTGTATTTGGAAAAAAACGGTTGGTGTCTTATAATTTTGTCCATTATGTTTTT
Source organism: Salticus scenicus (assembly GCA_963930645.1). Classification (NCBI taxonomy): domain Eukaryota; kingdom Metazoa; phylum Arthropoda; class Arachnida; order Araneae; family Salticidae; genus Salticus; species Salticus scenicus. The sequence goes on along the minus strand of CAWVNO010002267.1, from coordinate 23,977 downwards.
AGGTTTTTTCATTAAATTGTATGGAAATATCATTATTATAAAATAATTGTATATGATAACAGAATAAATTTATGTTTTTGACGTATTTGATAAAACATTTTTAAGCTCTGAATCTTTTCTTTCACTATTTGTCAAATTAGATAGGTGTCTTATAATTATGTCCACCACTGTAAAGTATGGAATTTAGATAGCAACACTTCATTTCAATCTTTTCATAATTTGTAGTGCGAATTACGCGAATAAAAAAGTCTTTAACTTAAAAATTTATTTTTCCATTCAAAGCGTTTTAGTGAAAAAATATTTATGGCGTATGCGCAGGTGGGTTTTTTTACCCACAATTCAAAAACTAATCAAAATTTTGAAATTTTCTATAGATATAATTTTAAGTTGGGTGAAGACCTAAATTTCTGCCAAGTGCCATTAAATTCCGTCCATCCATTCTAGAGTGATGCCCGGACAAAAAAAGCGACGTAAAGACAGCACGTCACACACACACACACACACACACACACAGGCAAAATTTTCTGAAGTCATTTTCGGCTTTCATGGTGTGTGAAACGCGAACATATCGCAAAAAATTTTATTCCGACAAATTTACAGACAAAAGTCTGATTTTATTAATATAGATTTGGCTTCTGGTAAATTAAAATTTTAATTAGGTGGTGAAATTGGTATAACCTTTATGCGTTTCAAATTTGAAAGGTAAATAAGAAAAGAAATAAAATGTGAATATTTCGCACGGGTTTGCTAGTAATTAATAATATTAGTTGATTAAACATACATTGTATTATTTTAGTAATTATTGGATTCTGAATATTTCTACAGTAGCAGCAAAATTATTAAAGCGCTAGCAATAATTCCTTCGTAAAAGATATGCACCTAATACTGTTTTTCTTAAGTAAATATTTATCTTATCATGATCTTAATCTTATGCTGTTTATAAAAAACTAAGGTGACGATAAAAATTAGCAATGAAACTTAAAAGAAAAAAAAAAATACGTGTGGCACTCGAGGACTGCCGCGGTAAAGCTATTGCATAGCATTTTTTATCAACTTATGCAATTATAATTGTTTATTTATTTTATTTATGCAGTATTTTCTTTTCTTTGATATTATTTCAAGTTTTTTCTTTGATATTAATTCAAGTTACACTTTTTGAGCGTGGTGACCGAAGTGAAAAGAAATTTTTTTCTTTTATTGAATAAATGAGAATATATCCGCAATGAGAATATATCAAAAATATCCGCAATCGATTTGTAGGTATCGAAAACCTCGATGAACCAAATTTGAATGATCTAACTCTATTTTTTGAGAAAAGGTATTTTAATAGGTTTTTAAAGGCCTGCAAGTCGAAAGGGGATATTCAAGTTTTTTCTTTGATATAATTTCAAGTTACACTTTTTGAGCGTGGTGACCTATAAGAAAACAAATTTTAATAGAGAAAAGGTATTTATAGGTTTTAAAGGCCTGCAAGTCGAATGGGGATATTCAAGTTTTTTCTTTGATATTAATTCAAGTTACACTTTTTGAGCGTGGTGACCGATAAGAAAACAAATTTTAATAGAGAAAAGGTATTTAATAGGTTTTAAAGGCCTGCAAGTCGAATGGGGATATTCAAGTTTTTTCTTTGATATTAATGAATAAGATAACAATAATGATAAGAAAACAAATTTTAATAGAGAAAAGGTATTCTAATAGGTTTTATAGGCCTGCAAGTCGAATGGGGATATTCAAGTTTTTTCTTTGATATTAATTCAAGTTACACTTTTTGAGCGTGGTGACCGATAAGAAAACAAATTTTAATAGAGGAAAGGTATTTAATAGGTTTTAAAGGCCTGCAAGTCGAATGGGGATATTCAAGTTTTTTCTTTGATATTAATTCAAGTTACACTTTTTGAGCGGGGGGACCGATAAGAAAACAAATTCTAATAGAGAAAAAGTATTTAGTAGGTTTTAAAGGCCTGCAAGTCGAATGGGGATATTCAAGTTTTTTCTTTGATATTAATGAATAAGATAACAATAATGATAAGAAAACAAATTTTAATAGAGAAAAGGTAGTTAATAGGTTTTAAAGGCCTGCAAGTCGAATGGGGATATTCAAGTTTTTTCTTTCATATTAATTAAAGTTACACTTTTTGAGCGTGGTGAACGATAAGAAAACAAATTTTAACAGAGAAAAGGTATTTAATAGGTTTTAAAGGCGTGCAAGTCGAATGGGGATATTCAAGTTTTTTCTTTGATATTAATTCAAGTTACACTTTTTGAGAGTGGTGACCGATAAGTAAACAAATTTTAATAGAGAAAAGGTATTTAATAGGTTTTAAAGGCCTGCAAGTCGAATGGGGATATTCAAGTTTTTTCTTTGATATTAATGAATAAGATAACAATAATGATAAGATAACAATAATGATAAGAAAACAAATTTTAATAGAGAAAAGGTATTTTGATAGGTTTTAAAGGCCTGCAAGAGGAATGGGGATATTCAAGCTTTTTCTTTGATATTAATTCAAGTTACACTTTTTGAGCGTGGTGACCGATAAGAAAACAAATTTTAATAGAGAAAAGGTATTTAATAGGTTTTAAAGGCCTGCAAGTCGAATGGGGATATTCAAGTTTTTTCTTTGATATTAATTCAAGTTACACTTTTTGAGCGTGGTGACCGATAAGAAAACGAATTTTAATAGAGAAAAGGTATTTAATAGGTTTTAAAGGCCTGCAAGTCGAATGGGGATATTCAAGTTTTTTGTTTGATATTAATTCAAGTTACACTTTTTGAGCGTGATGATCGATAAGAAAACAAATTTTAATAGAGAAAAGGTATTTAATAGGTTTTAAAGGCCTGCAAGTCGAATGGGGATATTCAAGTTTTTTCTTTGATATTAATGAATAAGATAACAATAATGATAAGAAAACAAATTTTAATAGAGAAAAGGTATTTTAATAGGTTTTAAAGGCCTGCAAGTCGAATGGGGATATTCAAGTTTTTTCTTTGATATTAATTCAAGTTACACTTTTTGAGCGTGGTGACCGATAAGAAAACAAATTTTAATAGAGAAAATGTATTTAATAGGTTTTAAAGGCCTGCAAGTCGAATGGGGATATTCAAGTTTTTTCTTTGATATTAATTCAAGTTACACTTTTTGAGCGTGGTGACCGATATAAAACAAATTTTAATAGTGAAAAGGTATTTAATAGGTTTTAAAGGCCTGCAAGTCGAATGGGGATATTCAAGGTTTTTCTTTGATATTAATGAATAAGATAACAATAATGATAAGATAACAATAATGATAAGAACACAAATTTTAATAGAGAAAAGGTATTTTAATAGGTTTTAAAGGCCTGCAAGTCGAATGGGGATATTCAAGTTTTTTCTTTGATATTAATTCAAGTTACACTTTTTGAGCGTGGTGACCGATAAGAAAACAAATTTTAATAGAGAAAAGGTATTTAATAGGTTTTAAAGGCCTGCAAGTCGAATGGGGATATTCAAGTTTTTTTTTTATATTAATTCAAGTTACACTTTTTGAGCGTGGTGACCGATAAAAAAACGAATTTTAATAGAGAAAAGGTATTTAATAGGTTTTAAAGGCCTGCAAGTCGAATGGGGATATTCAAGTTTTTTCTTTGATATTAATTCAAGTTACACTTTTTGAGCGTGGTGACCGATAAGAAAACAAATTTTAATAGAGAAAACGTATTTAATAGGTTTTAAAGGCCTGCAAGTCGAATGGGGATATTCAAGTTTTTTCTTTGATATTAATGAATAAGATAACAATAATGATAAGATAACAATAATGATAAGAAAACAAATTTTAATAGAGAAAAGGTATTTTAATAGGTTTTAAAGGACTGCAAGTCGAATGGGGATATTCAAGTTTTTTCTTTGATATTAATTCAAGTTACACTTTTTGAGCGTCGTGACCGATAAGAAAACGAATTTTAATAGAGAAAAGGTATTTAATAGGTTTTAAAGGCCTGCAAGTCGAATGGGGATATTCAAGTTTTTTCTTTGATATTAATTCAAGTTACACTTTTTGAGCGTGGTGACCGATAAGAAAACAAATTTTAATAGAGAAAAGGTATTTTAATAGGTTTTTAAAGGCCTGCAAGTCGAAAGGGGATATTCAAGTTTTTTCTTTGATATAATTTCAAGTTACACTTTTTGAGCGTGGTGACCTATAAGAAAACAAATTTTAATAGAGAAAAGGTATTTATAGGTTTTAAAGGCCTGCAAGTCGAATGGGGATATTCAAGTTTTTTCTTTGATATTAATTCAAGTTACACTTTTTGAGCGTGGTGACCGATAAGAAAACAAATTTTAATAGAGAAAAGGTATTTAATAGGTTTTAAAGGCCTGCAAGTCGAATGGGGATATTCAAGTTTTTTCTTTGATATTAATGAATAAGATAACAATAATGATAAGAAAACAAATTTTAATAGAGAAAAGGTATTCTAATAGGTTTTATAGGCCTGCAAGTCGAATGGGGATATTCAAGTTTTTTCTTTGATATTAATTCAAGTTACACTTTTTGAGCGTGGTGACCGATAAGAAAACAAATTTTAATAGAGGAAAGGTATTTAATAGGTTTTAAAGGCCTGCAAGTCGAATGGGGATATTCAAGTTTTTTCTTTGATATTAATTCAAGTTACACTTTTTGAGCGGGGGGACCGATAAGAAAACAAATTCTAATAGAGAAAAAGTATTTAGTAGGTTTTAAAGGCCTGCAAGTCGAATGGGGATATTCAAGTTTTTTCTTTGATATTAATGAATAAGATAACAATAATGATAAGAAAACAAATTTTAATAGAGAAAAGGTAGTTAATAGGTTTTAAAGGCGTGCAAGTCGAATGGGGATATTCAAGTTTTTTCTTTGATATTAATTCAAGTTACACTTTTTGAGAGTGGTGACCGATAAGTAAACAAATTTTAATAGAGAAAAGGTATTTAATAGGTTTTAAAGGCCTGCAAGTCGAATGGGGATATTCAAGTTTTTTCTTTGATATTAATGAATAAGATAACAATAATGATAAGATAACAATAATGATAAGAAAACAAATTTTAATAGAGAAAAGGTATTTTGATAGGTTTTAAAGGCCTGCAAGAGGAATGGGGATATTCAAGCTTTTTCTTTGATATTAATTCAAGTTACACTTTTTGAGCGTGGTGACCGATAAGAAAACAAATTTTAATAGAGAAAAGGTATTTAATAGGTTTTAAAGGCCTGCAAGTCGAATGGGGATATTCAAGTTTTTTCTTTGATATTAATTCAAGTTACACTTTTTGAGCGTGGTGACCGATAAGAAAACGAATTTTAATAGAGAAAAGGTATTTAATAGGTTTTAAAGGCCTGCAAGTCGAATGGGGATATTCAAGTTTTTTGTTTGATATTAATTCAAGTTACACTTTTTGAGCGTGATGATCGATAAGAAAACAAATTTTAATAGAGAAAAGGTATTTAATAGGTTTTAAAGGCCTGCAAGTCGAATGGGGATATTCAAGTTTTTTCTTTGATATTAATGAATAAGATAACAATAATGATAAGAAAACAAATTTTAATAGAGAAAAGGTATTTTAATAGGTTTTAAAGGCCTGCAAGTCGAATGGGGATATTCAAGTTTTTTCTTTGATATTAATTCAAGTTACACTTTTTGAGCGTGGTGACCGATAAGAAAACAAATTTTAATAGAGAAAATGTATTTAATAGGTTTTAAAGGCCTGCAAGTCGAATGGGGATATTCAAGTTTTTTCTTTGATATTAATTCAAGTTACACTTTTTGAGCGTGGTGACCGATATAAAACAAATTTTAATAGTGAAAAGGTATTTAATAGGTTTTAAAGGCCTGCAAGTCGAATGGGGATATTCAAGGTTTTTCTTTGATATTAATGAATAAGATAACAATAATGATAAGATAACAATAATGATAAGAACACAAATTTTAATAGAGAAAAGGTATTTTAATAGGTTTTAAAGGCCTGCAAGTCGAATGGGGATATTCAAGTTTTTTCTTTGATATTAATTCAAGTTACACTTTTTGAGCGTGGTGACCGATAAGAAAACAAATTTTAATAGAGAAAAGGTATTTAATAGGTTTTAAAGGCCTGCAAGTCGAATGGGGATATTCAAGTTTTTTTTTATATTAATTCAAGTTACACTTTTTGAGCGTGGTGACCGATAAAAAAACGAATTTTAATAGAGAAAAGGTATTTAATAGGTTTTAAAGGCCTGCAAGTCGAATGGGGATATTCAAGTTTTTTCTTTGATATTAATTCAAGTTACACTTTTTGAGCGTGGTGACCGATAAGAAAACAAATTTTAATAGAGAAAACGTATTTAATAGGTTTTAAAGGCCTGCAAGTCGAATGGGGATATTCAAGTTTTTTCTTTGATATTAATGAATAAGATAACAATAATGATAAGATAACAATAATGATAAGAAAACAAATTTTAATAGAGAAAAGGTATTTTAATAGGTTTTAAAGGACTGCAAGTCGAATGGGGATATTCAAGTTTTTTCTTTGATATTAATTCAAGTTACACTTTTTGAGCGTCGTGACCGATAAGAAAACGAATTTTAATAGAGAAAAGGTATTTAATAGGTTTTAAAGGCCTGCAAGTCGAATGGGGATATTCAAGTTTTTTCTTTGATATTAATTCAAGTTACACTTTTTGAGCGTGGTGACCGATAAGAAAACAAATTTTAATAGAGAAAAGGTATTTTAATAGGTTTTTAAAGGCCTGCAAGTCGAAAGGGGATATTCAAGTTTTTTCTTTGATATAATTTCAAGTTACACTTTTTGAGCGTGGTGACCTATAAGAAAACAAATTTTAATAGAGAAAAGGTATTTATAGGTTTTAAAGGCCTGCAAGTCGAATGGGGATATTCAAGTTTTTTCTTTGATATTAATTCAAGTTACACTTTTTGAGCGTGGTGACCGATAAGAAAACAAATTTTAATAGAGAAAAGGTATTTAATAGGTTTTAAAGGCCTGCAAGTCGAATGGGGATATTCAAGTTTTTTCTTTGATATTAATGAATAAGATAACAATAATGATAAGAAAACAAATTTTAATAGAGAAAAGGTATTTTAATAGGTTTTAAAGGACTGCAAGTCGAATGGGGATATTCAAGTTTTTTCTTTGATATTAATTCAAGTTACACTTTTTGAGCGTCGTGACCGATAAGAAAACGAATTTTAATAGAGAAAAGGTATTTAATAGGTTTTAAAGGCCTGCAAGTCGAATGGGGATATTCAAGTTTTTTCTTTGATATTAATTCAAGTTACACTTTTTGAGCGTGGTGACCGATAAGAAAACAAATTTTAATAGAGAAAAGGTATTTTAATAGGTTTTTAAAGGCCTGCAAGTCGAAAGGGGATATTCAAGTTTTTTCTTTGATATAATTTCAAGTTACACTTTTTGAGCGTGGTGACCTATAAGAAAACAAATTTTAATAGAGAAAAGGTATTTATAGGTTTTAAAGGCCTGCAAGTCGAATGGGAATATTCAAGTTTTTTCTTTGATATTAATTCAAGTTACACTTTTTGAGCGTGGTGACCGATAAGAAAACAAATTTTAATAGAGAAAAGGTATTTAATAGGTTTTATAGGCCTGCAAGTCGAATGGGGATATTCAAGTTTTTTCTTTGATATTAATTCAAGTTACACTTTTTGAGCGTGGTGACCGATAAGAAAACAAATTTTAATAGAGGAAAGGTATTTAATAGGTTTTAAAGGCCTGCAAGTCGAATGGGGATATTCAAGTTTTTTCTTTGATATTAATTCAAGTTACACTTTTTGAGCGGGGGGACCGATAAGAAAACAAATTCTAATAGAGAAAAAGTATTTAGTAGGTTTTAAAGGCCTGCAAGTCGAATGGGGATATTCAAGTTTTTTCTTTGATATTAATGAATAAGATAACAATAATGATAAGAAAACAAATTTTAATAGAGAAAAGGTAGTTAATAGGTTTTAAAGGCCTGCAAGTCGAATGGGGATATTCAAGTTTTTTCTTTCATATTAATTAAAGTTACACTTTTTGAGCGTGGTGAACGATAAGAAAACAAATTTTAATAGAGAAAAGGTATTTAATAGGTTTTAAAGGCGTGCAAGTCGAATGGGGATATTCAAGTTTTTTCTTTGATATTAATTCAAGTTACACTTTTTGAGAGTGGTGACCGATAAGTAAACAAATTTTAATAGAGAAAAGGTATTTAATAGGTTTTAAAGGCCTGCAAGTCGAATGGGGATATTCAAGTTTTTTCTTTGATATTAATGAATAAGATAACAATAATGATAAGATAACAATAATGATAAGAAAACAAATTTTAATAGAGAAAAGGTATTTTGATAGGTTTTAAAGGCCTGCAAGAGGAATGGGGATATTCAAGCTTTTTCTTTGATATTAATTCAAGTTACACTTTTTGAGCGTGGTGACCGATAAGAAAACAAATTTTAATAGAGCAAAGGTATTTAATAGGTTTTAAAGGCCTGCAAGTCGAATGGGGATATTCAAGTTTTTTCTTTGATATTAATTCAAGTTACACTTTTTGAGCGTGGTGACCTATAAGAAAACAAATTTTAATAGAGAAAAGGTATTTATAGGTTTTAAAGGCCTGCAAGTCGAATGGGGATATTCAAGTTTTTTCTTTGATATTAATTCAAGTTACACTTTTTGAGCGTGGTGACCGATAAGAAAACAAATTTTAATAGAGAAAAGGTATTTAATAGGTTTTAAAGGCCTGCAAGTCGAATGGGGATATTCAAGTTTTTTCTTTGATATTAATGAATAAGATAACAATAATGATAAGAAAACAAATTTTAATAGAGAAAAGGTATTCTAATAGGTTTTATAGGCCTGCAAGTCGAATGGGGATATTCAAGTTTTTTCTTTGATATTAATTCAAGTTACACTTTTTGAGCGTGGTGACCGATAAGAAAACAAATTTTAATAGAGGAAAGGTATTTAATAGGTTTTAAAGGCCTGCAAGTCGAATGGGGATATTCAAGTTTTTTCTTTGATATTAATTCAAGTTACACTTTTTGAGCGGGGGGACCGATAAGAAAACAAATTCTAATAGAGAAAAAGTATTTAGTAGGTTTTAAAGGCCTGCAAGTCGAATGGGGATATTCAAGTTTTTTCTTTGATATTAATGAATAAGATAACAATAATGATAAGAAAACAAATTTTAATAGAGAAAAGGTAGTTAATAGGTTTTAAAGGCCTGCAAGTCGAATGGGGATATTCAAGTTTTTTCTTTCATATTAATTAAAGTTACACTTTTTGAGCGTGGTGAACGATAAGAAAACAAATTTTAATAGAGAAAAGGTATTTAATAGGTTTTAAAGGCGTGCAAGTCGAATGGGGATATTCAAGTTTTTTCTTTGATATTAATTCAAGTTACACTTTTTGAGAGTGGTGACCGATAAGTAAACAAATTTTAATAGAGAAAAGGTATTTAATAGGTTTTAAAGGCCTGCAAGTCGAATGGGGATATTCAAGTTTTTTCTTTGATATTAATGAATAAGATAACAATAATGATAAGATAACAATAATGATAAGAAAACAAATTTTAATAGAGAAAAGGTATTTTGATAGGTTTTAAAGGCCTGCAAGAGGAATGGGGATATTCAAGCTTTTTCTTTGATATTAATTCAAGTTACACTTTTTGAGCGTGGTGACCGATAAGAAAACAAATTTTAATAGAGAAAAGGTATTTAATAGGTTTTAAAGGCCTGCAAGTCGAATGGGGATATTCAAGTTTTTTCTTTGATATTAATTCAAGTTACACTTTTTGAGCGTGGTGACCGATAAGAAAACGAATTTTAATAGAGAAAAGGTATTTAATAGGTTTTAAAGGCCTGCAAGTCGAATGGGGATATTCAAGTTTTTTGTTTGATATTAATTCAAGTTACACTTTTTGAGCGTGATGATCGATAAGAAAACAAATTTTAATAGAGAAAAGGTATTTAATAGGTTTTAAAGGCCTGCAAGTCGAATGGGGATATTCAAGTTTTTTCTTTGATATTAATGAATAAGATAACAATAATGATAAGAAAACAAATTTTAATAGAGAAAAGGTATTTTAATAGGTTTTAAAGGCCTGCAAGTCGAATGGGGATATTCAAGTTTTTTCTTTGATATTAATTCAAGTTACACTTTTTGAGCGTGGTGACCGATAAGAAAACAAATTTTAATAGAGAAAATGTATTTAATAGGTTTTAAAGGCCTGCAAGTCGAATGGGGATATTCAAGTTTTTTCTTTGATATTAATTCAAGTTACACTTTTTGAGCGTGGTGACCGATATAAAACAAATTTTAATAGTGAAAAGGTATTTAATAGGTTTTAAAGGCCTGCAAGTCGAATGGGGATATTCAAGGTTTTTCTTTGATATTAATGAATAAGATAACAATAATGATAAGATAACAATAATGATAAGAACACAAATTTTAATAGAGAAAAGGTATTTTAATAGGTTTTAAAGGCCTGCAAGTCGAATGGGGATATTCAAGTTTTTTCTTTGATATTAATTCAAGTTACACTTTTTGAGCGTGGTGACCGATAAGAAAACAAATTTTAATAGAGAAAAGGTATTTAATAGGTTTTAAAGGCCTGCAAGTCGAATGGGGATATTCAAGTTTTTTTTTTATATTAATTCAAGTTACACTTTTTGAGCGTGGTGACCGATAAAAAAACGAATTTTAATAGAGAAAAGGTATTTAATAGGTTTTAAAGGCCTGCAAGTCGAATGGGGATATTCAAGTTTTTTCTTTGATATTAATTCAAGTTACACTTTTTGAGCGTGGTGACCGATAAGAAAACAAATTTTAATAGAGAAAACGTATTTAATAGGTTTTAAAGGCCTGCAAGTCGAATGGGGATATTCAAGTTTTTTCTTTGATATTAATGAATAAGATAACAATAATGATAAGATAACAATAATGATAAGAAAACAAATTTTAATAGAGAAAAGGTATTTTAATAGGTTTTAAAGGACTGCAAGTCGAATGGGGATATTCAAGTTTTTTCTTTGATATTAATTCAAGTTACACTTTTTGAGCGTCGTGACCGATAAGAAAACGAATTTTAATAGAGAAAAGGTATTTAATAGGTTTTAAAGGCCTGCAAGTCGAATGGGGATATTCAAGTTTTTTCTTTGATATTAATTCAAGTTACACTTTTTGAGCGTGGTGACCGATAAGAAAACAAATTTTAATAGAGAAAAGGTATTTTAATAGGTTTTTAAAGGCCTGCAAGTCGAAAGGGGATATTCAAGTTTTTTCTTTGATATAATTTCAAGTTACACTTTTTGAGCGTGGTGACCTATAAGAAAACAAATTTTAATAGAGAAAAGGTATTTATAGGTTTTAAAGGCCTGCAAGTCGAATGGGGATATTCAAGTTTTTTCTTTGATATTAATTCAAGTTACACTTTTTGAGCGTGGTGACCGATAAGAAAACAAATTTTAATAGAGAAAAGGTATTTAATAGGTTTTAAAGGCCTGCAAGTCGAATGGGGATATTCAAGTTTTTTCTTTGATATTAATGAATAAGATAACAATAATGATAAGAAAACAAATTTTAATAGAGAAAAGGTATTTTAATAGGTTTTAAAGGACTGCAAGTCGAATGGGGATATTCAAGTTTTTTCTTTGATATTAATTCAAGTTACACTTTTTGAGCGTCGTGACCGATAAGAAAACGAATTTTAATAGAGAAAAGGTATTTAATAGGTTTTAAAGGCCTGCAAGTCGAATGGGGATATTCAAGTTTTTTCTTTGATATTAATTCAAGTTACACTTTTTGAGCGTGGTGACCGATAAGAAAACAAATTTTAATAGAGAAAAGGTATTTTAATAGGTTTTTAAAGGCCTGCAAGTCGAAAGGGGATATTCAAGTTTTTTCTTTGATATAATTTCAAGTTACACTTTTTGAGCGTGGTGACCTATAAGAAAACAAATTTTAATAGAGAAAAGGTATTTATAGGTTTTAAAGGCCTGCAAGTCGAATGGGAATATTCAAGTTTTTTCTTTGATATTAATTCAAGTTACACTTTTTGAGCGTGGTGACCGATAAGAAAACAAATTTTAATAGAGAAAAGGTATTTAATAGGTTTTATAGGCCTGCAAGTCGAATGGGGATATTCAAGTTTTTTCTTTGATATTAATTCAAGTTACACTTTTTGAGCGTGGTGACCGATAAGAAAACAAATTTTAATAGAGGAAAGGTATTTAATAGGTTTTAAAGGCCTGCAAGTCGAATGGGGATATTCAAGTTTTTTCTTTGATATTAATTCAAGTTACACTTTTTGAGCGGGGGGACCGATAAGAAAACAAATTCTAATAGAGAAAAAGTATTTAGTAGGTTTTAAAGGCCTGCAAGTCGAATGGGGATATTCAAGTTTTTTCTTTGATATTAATGAATAAGATAACAATAATGATAAGAAAACAAATTTTAATAGAGAAAAGGTAGTTAATAGGTTTTAAAGGCCTGCAAGTCGAATGGGGATATTCAAGTTTTTTCTTTCATATTAATTAAAGTTACACTTTTTGAGCGTGGTGAACGATAAGAAAACAAATTTTAATAGAGAAAAGGTATTTAATAGGTTTTAAAGGCGTGCAAGTCGAATGGGGATATTCAAGTTTTTTCTTTGATATTAATTCAAGTTCCACTTTTTGAGAGTGGTGACCGATAAGTAAACAAATTTTAATAGAGAAAAGGTATTTAATAGGTTTTAAAGGCCTGCAAGTCGAATGGGGATATTCAAGTTTTTTCTTTGATATTAATGAATAAGATAACAATAATGATAAGATAACAATAATGATAAGAAAACAAATTTTAATAGAGAAAAGGTATTTTGATAGGTTTTAAAGGCCTGCAAGAGGAATGGGGATATTCAAGCTTTTTCTTTGATATTAATTCAAGTTACACTTTTTGAGCGTGGTGACCGATAAGAAAACAAATTTTAATAGAGCAAAGGTATTTAATAGGTTTTAAAGGCCTGCAAGTCGAATGGGGATATTCAAGTTTTTTCTTTGATATTAATTCAAGTTACACTTTTTGAGCGTGGTGACCGATAAGAAAACGAATTTTAATAGAGAAAAGGTATTTAATAGGTTTTAAAGGCCTGCAAGTCGAATGGGGATATTCAAGTTTTTTGTTTGATATTAATTCAAGTTACACTTTTTGAGCGTGATGATCGATAAGAAAACAAATTTTAATAGAGAAAAGGTATTTAATAGGTTTTAAAGGCCTGCAAGTCGAATGGGGATATTCAAGTTTTTTCTTTGATATTAATGAATAAGATAACAATAATGATAAGAAAACAAATTTTAATAGAGAAAAGGTATTTTAATAGGTTTTAAAGGCCTGCAAGTCGAATGGGGATATTCAAGTTTTTTCTTTGATATTAATTCAAGTTACACTTTTTGAGCGTGGTGACCGATAAGAAAACAAATTTTAATAGAGAAAATGTATTTAATAGGTTTTAAAGGCCTGCAAGTCGAATGGGGATATTCAAGTTTTTTCTTTGATATTAATTCAAGTTACACTTTTTGAGCGTGGTGACCGATATAAAACAAATTTTAATAGTGAAAAGGTATTTAATAGGTTTTAAAGGCCTGCAAGTCGAATGGGGATATTCAAGGTTTTTCTTTGATATTAATGAATAAGATAACAATAATGATAAGATAACAATAATGATAAGAACACAAATTTTAATAGAGAAAAGGTATTTTAATAGGTTTTAAAGGCCTGCAAGTCGAATGGGGATATTCAAGTTTTTTCTTTGATATTAATTCAAGTTACACTTTTTGAGCGTGGTGACCGATAAGAAAACAAATTTTAATAGAGAAAAGGTATTTAATAGGTTTTAAAGGCCTGCAAGTCGAATGGGGATATTCAAGTTTTTTTTTTATATTAATTCAAGTTACACTTTTTGAGCGTGGTGACCGATAAAAAAACGAATTTTAATAGAGAAAAGGTATTTAATAGGTTTTAAAGGCCTGCAAGTCGAATGGGGATATTCAAGTTTTTTCTTTGATATTAATTCAAGTTACACTTTTTGAGCGTGGTGACCGATAAGAAAACAAATTTTAATAGAGAAAACGTATTTAATAGGTTTTAAAGGCCTGCAAGTCGAATGGGGATATTCAAGTTTTTTCTTTGATATTAATGAATAAGATAACAATAATGATAAGATAACAATAATGATAAGAAAACAAATTTTAATAGAGAAAAGGTATTTTAATAGGTTTTAAAGGACTGCAAGTCGAATGGGGATATTCAAGTATTTCTTTGATATTAATTCAAGTTACACTTTTTGAGCGTCGTGACCGATAAGAAAACGAATTTTAATAGAGAAAAGGTATTTAATAGGTTTTAAAGGCCTGCAAGTCGAATGGGGATATTCAAGTTTTTTCTTTGATATTAATTCAAGTTACACTTTTTGAGCGTGGTGACCGATAAGAAAACAAATTTTAATAGAGAAAAGGTATTTAATAGGTTTTAAAGGCCTGTAAGTCGAATGGAGATATTCAAGTTTTTTCTTTCATATTAATTCAAGTTACACTTTTTGAGCGTGGTGACCGATATAAAACAAATTTTAATAGTGAAAAGGTATTTAATAGGTTTTAAAGGCCTTCAAGTCGAATGGGGATATTCAAGTTTTTTCTTTGATATTAATTCAAGTTACACTTTTTGAGCGCGGTGACCGATAAGAAAAGAAATTTTAATAGAGAAAAGGTATTTAATAGGTTTTAAAGGCCTGCAAGTCGAATGGGGATATTCAAGTTTTTTCTTTGATATTAATTCAAGTTACATTTTGAGCGTGGTGACCGATAAGAAAACAAATTTTAATAGTGAAAAGGTATTTAATAGGTTTTAAAGGCCTGCAAGTCGAATGGGGATATTCAAGGTTTTTCTTTGATATTAATGAATAAGATAACAATAATGATAAGATAACAATAATGATAAGAAAACAAATTTTAATAGAGAAAAGGTATTTTAATAGGTTTTAAAGGCCTGCAAGTCGAATGGGGATATTCAAGTTTTTTCTTTGATATTAATTCAAGTTACACTTTTTGAGCGTGGTGACCGATAAGAAAACAAATTTTAATAGAGGAAAGGTATTTAATAGGTTTTAAAGGCCTGCAAGTCGAATGGGGATATTCAAGTTTTTTCTTTGATATTAATGAATAAGATAACAATAATGATAAGATAACAATAATGATAAGAAAACAAATTTTAATAGAGAAAAGGTATTTTAATAGGTTTTAAAGGCCTTCAAGTCGAATGGGGATATTCAAGTTTTTT
This sequence comes from Salticus scenicus, assembly GCA_963930645.1. Classification (NCBI taxonomy): domain Eukaryota; kingdom Metazoa; phylum Arthropoda; class Arachnida; order Araneae; family Salticidae; genus Salticus; species Salticus scenicus. Next base: position 8,667 of record CAWVNO010002267.1, on the reverse strand, counting down.
CTTTGATATTAATTCAAGTTACACTTTTTGAGCGCGGTGACCGATAAGAAAACAAATTTTAATAGAGAAAAGGTATTTAATAGGTTTTAAAGGCCTGCAAGTCGAATGGGGATATTCAAGTTTTTTCTTTGATATTAATTCAAGTTACACTTTTTGAGCGTGGTGACCGATAAGAAAACAAATTTTAATAGTGAAAAGGTATTTAATAGATTTTAAAAGCCTGCAAGTCGAATGGGGATATTCAAGGTTTTTCTTTGATATTAATGAATAAGATAACAATAATGATAAGATAACAATAATGATAAGAAAACAAATTTTAATAGAGAAAAGGTATTTTAATAGGTTTTAAAGGCCTGCAAGTCGAATGGGGATATTCAAGTTTTTTCTTTGATATTAATTCAAGTTACACTTTTTGAGCGTGGTGACCGATAAGAAAACAAATTTTAATAGTGAAAAGGTATTTAATAGGTTTTAAAGGCCTGCAAGTCGAATGGGGATATTCAAGGTTTTTCTTTGATATTAATGAATAAGATAACAATAATGATAAGATAACAATAATGATAAGAAAACAAATTTTAATAGAGAAAAGGTATTTTAATAGGTTTTAAAGGCCTGCAAGTCGAATGGGGATGTTCAAGTTTTTTCTTTGATATTAATTCAAGTTACACTTTTTGAGCGTGGTGACCGATAAGAAAACAAATTTTGATAGAGAAAAGGTATTTAATATGTTTTAAAGGCCTGCAAGTCGAATGGGGATATTCAAGTTTTTTCTTTGATATAAATTCAAGTTAGTACACTTTTTGAGCGTGGTGACCGATAAGAAAACGAATTTTAATAGAGAAAAGGTATTTAATAGGTTTTAAAGGCCTGCAAGTCGAATGGGGATATTCAAGTTTTTTCTTTGATATTAATTCAAGTTACACTTTTTGAGCGTGGTGACCGATAAGAAAACAAATTTTAATAGAGAAAACGTATTTAATAGGTTTTAAAGGCCTGCAAGTCGAATGGGGATATTCAAGTTTTTTCTTTGATATTAATGAATAAGATAACAATAATGATAAGATAACAAATTTTAATAGAGAAAAGGTATTCTAATAGGTTTTATAGGCCTGCAAGTCGAATGGGGATATTCAAGTTTTTTCTTTGATATTAATTCAAGTTACACTTTTTGAGCGTGGTGACCGATAAGAAAACAAATTTTAATAGAGGAAAGGTATTTAATAGGTTTTAAAGGCCTGCAAGTCGAATGGGGATATTCAAGTTTTTTCTTTGATATTAATTCAAGTTACACTTTTTGAGCGGGGGGACCGATAAGAAAACAAATTCTAATAGAGAAAAAGTATTTAGTAGGTTTTAAAGGCCTGCAAGTCGAATGGGGATATTCAAGTTTTTTCTTTGATATTAATGAATAAGATAACAATAATGATAAGAAAACAAATTTTAATAGAGAAAAGGTAGTTAATAGGTTTTAAAGGCCTGCAAGTCGAATGGGGATATTCAAGTTTTTTCTTTGATATTAATTAAAGTTACACTTTTTGAGCGTGGTGAACGATAAGAAAACAAATTTTAATAGAGAAAAGGTATTTAATAGGTTTTAAAGGCGTGCAAGTCGAATGGGGATATTCAAGTTTTTTCTTTGATATTAATTCAAGTTACACTTTTTGAGAGTGGTGACCGATAAGTAAACAAATTTTAATAGAGAAAAGGTATTTTAATAGGTTTTAAAGGCCTGCAAGTCGAATGGGGATGTTCAAGTTTTTTCTTTGATATTAATTCAAGTTACACTTTTTGAGCGTGGTGACCGATAAGAAAACAAATTTTGATAGAGAAAAGGTATTTAATAGGTTTTAAAGGCCTGCAAGTCGAATGGGGATATTCAAGTTTTTTCTTTGATATAAATTCAAGTTAGTACACTTTTTGAGCGTGGTGACCGATAAGAAAACGAATTTTAATAGAGAAAAGGTATTTAATAGGTTTTAAAGGCCTGCAAGTCGAATGGGGATATTCAAGTTTTTTCTTTGATATTAATTCAAGTTACACTTTTTGAGCGTGGTGACCGATAAGAAAACAAATTTTAATAGAGAAAACGTATTTAATAGGTTTTAAAGGCCTGCAAGTCGAATGGGGATATTCAAGTTTTTTCTTTGATATTAATGAATAAGATAACAATAATGATAAGATAACAAATTTTAATAGAGAAAAGGTATTCTAATAGGTTTTATAGGCCTGCAAGTCGAATGGGGATATTCAAGTTTTTTCTTTGATATTAATTCAAGTTACACTTTTTGAGCGTGGTGACCGATAAGAAAACAAATTTTAATAGAGGAAAGGTATTTAATAGGTTTTAAAGGCCTGCAAGTCGAATGGGGATATTCAAGTTTTTTCTTTGATATTAATTCAAGTTACACTTTTTGAGCGGGGGGACCGATAAGAAAACAAATTCTAATAGAGAAAAAGTATTTAGTAGGTTTTAAAGGCCTGCAAGTCGAATGGGGATATTCAAGTTTTTTCTTTGATATTAATGAATAAGATAACAATAATGATAAGAAAACAAATTTTAATAGAGAAAAGGTAGTTAATAGGTTTTAAAGGCCTGCAAGTCGAATGGGGATATTCAAGTTTTTTCTTTGATATTAATTCAAGTTACACTTTTTGAGCGTGGTGACCGATAAGAAAACGAATTTTAATAGAGAAAAGGTATTTAATAGGTTTTAAAGGCCTGCAAGTCGAATGGGGATATTCAAGTTTTTTGTTTGATATTAATTCAAGTTACACTTTTTGAGCGTGATGATCGATAAGAAAACAAATTTTAATAGAGAAAAGGGATTTAATAGGTTTTAAAGGCCTGCAAGTCGAATGGGGATATTCAAGTTTTTTCTTTGATATTAATGAATAAGATAACAATAATGATAAGAAAACAAATTTTAATAGAGAAAAGGTATTTTAATAGGTTTTAAAGGCCTGCAAGTCGAATGGGGATATTCAAGTTTTTTCTTTGATATTAATTCAAGTTACACTTTTTGAGCGTGGTGACCGATAAGAAAACAAATTTTAATAGAGAAAATGTATTTAATAGGTTTTAAAGGCCTGCAAGTCGAATGGGGATATTCAAGTTTTTTCTTTGATATTAATTCAAGTTACACTTTTTGAGCGTGGTGACCGATATAAAACAAATTTTAATAGTGAAAAGGTATTTAATAGGTTTTAAAGGCCTGCAAGTCGAATGGGGATATTCAAGGTTTTTCTTTGATATTAATGAATAAGATAACAATAATGATAAGATAACAATAATGATAAGAACACAAATTTTAATAGAGAAAAGGTATTTTAATAGGTTTTAAAGGCCTGCAAGTCGAATGGGGATATTCAAGTTTTTTCTTTGATATTAATTCAAGTTACACTTTTTGAGCGTGGTGACCGATAAGAAAACAAATTTTAATAGAGAAAAGGTATTTAATAGGTTTTAAAGGCCTGCAAGTCGAATGGGGATATTCAAGTTTTTTTTTTATATTAATTCAAGTTACACTTTTTGAGCGTGGTGACCGATAAAAAAACGAATTTTAATAGAGAAAAGGTATTTAATAGGTTTTAAAGGCCTGCAAGTCGAATGGGGATATTCAAGTTTTTTCTTTGATAGTAATTCAAGTTACACTTTTTGAGCGTGGTGACCGATAAAAAAACGAATTTTAATAGAGAAAACGTATTTAATAGGTTTTAAAGGCCTGCAAGTCGAATGGGGATAATCAAGTTTTTTCTTTGATATTAATGAATAAGATAACAATAATGATAAGATAACAATAATGATAAGAAAACAAATTTTAATAGAGAAAAGGTATTTTAATAGGTTTTAAAGGACTGCAAGTCGAATGGGGATATTCAAGTTTTTTCTTTGATATTAATTCAAGTTACACTTTTTGAGCGTCGTGACCGATAAGAAAACGAATTTTAATAGAGAAAAGGTATTTAATAGGTTTTAAAGGCCTGCAAGTCGAATGGGGATATTCAAGTTTTTTCTTTGATATTAATTCAAGTTACACTTTTTGAGCGTGGTGACCGATAAGAAAACAAATTTTAATAGAGAAAAGGTATTTAATAGGTTTTAAAGGCCTGCAAGTCGAATGGGGATATTCAAGTTTTTTCTTTGATATTAATTCAAGTTACATTTTGAGCGTGGTGACCGATAAGAAAACAAATTTTAATAGTGAAAAGGTATTTAATAGGTTTTAAAGGCCTGCAAGTCGAATGGGGATATTCAAGGTTTTTCTTTGATATTAATGAATAAGATAACAATAATGATAAGATAACAATAATGATAAGAAAACAAATTTTAATAGAGAAAAGGTATTTTAATAGGTTTTAAAGGCCTGCAAGTCGAATGGGGATATTCAAGTTTTTTCTTTGATATTAATTCAAGTTACACTTTTTGAGCGTGGTGACCGATAAGAAAACAAATTTTAATAGAGAAAACGTATTTAATAGGTTTTAAAGGCCTGCAAGTCGAATGGGGATATTCAAGTTTTTTCTTTGATATTAATGAATAAGATAACAATAATGATAAGATAACAATAATGATAAGAAAACAAATTTTAATAGAGAAAAGGTATTTTAATAGGTTTTAAAGGACTGCAAGTCGAATGGGGATATTCAAGTTTTTTCTTTGATATTAATTCAAGTTACACTTTTTGAGCGTCGTGACCGATAAGAAAACGAATTTTAATAGAGAAAAGGTATTTAATAGGTTTTAAAGGCCTGCAAGTCGAATGGGGATATTCAAGTTTTTTCTTTGATATTAATTCAAGTTACACTTTTTGAGCGTGGTGACCGATAAGAAAACAAATTTTAATAGAGAAAAGGTATTTAATAGGTTTTAAAGGCCTGTAAGTCGAATGGAGATATTCAAGTTTTTTCTTTCATATTAATTCAAGTTACACTTTTTGAGCGTGGTGACCGATATAAAACAAATTTTAATAGTGAAAAGGTATTTAATAGGTTTTAAAGGCCTTCAAGTCGAATGGGGATATTCAAGTTTTTTCTTTGATATTAATTCAAGTTACACTTTTTGAGCGCGGTGACCGATAAGAAAAGAAATTTTAATAGAGAAAAGGTATTTAATAGGTTTTAAAGGCCTGCAAGTCGAATGGGGATATTCAAGTTTTTTCTTTGATATTAATTCAAGTTACATTTTGAGCGTGGTGACCGATAAGAAAACAAATTTTAATAGTGAAAAGGTATTTAATAGGTTTTAAAGGCCTGCAAGTCGAATGGGGATATTCAAGGTTTTTCTTTGATATTAATGAATAAGATAACAATAATGATAAGATAACAATAATGATAAGAAAACAAATTTTAATAGAGAAAAGGTATTTTAATAGGTTTTAAAGGCCTGCAAGTCGAATGGGGATATTCAAGTTTTTTCTTTGATATTAATTCAAGTTACACTTTTTGAGCGTGGTGACCGATAAGAAAACAAATTTTAATAGAGAAAAGGTATTTAATAGGTTTTAAAGGCCTGCAAGTCGAATGGGGATATTCAAGTTTTTTCTTTGATATTAATGAATAAGATAACAATAATGATAAGATAACAATAATGATAAGAAAACAAATTTTAATAGAGAAAAGGTATTTTAATAGGTTTTAAAGGCCTTCAAGTCGAATGGGGATATTCAAGTTTTTTCTTTGATATTAATTCAAGTTACACTTTTTGAGCGCGGTGACCGATAAGAAAACAAATTTTAATAGAGAAAAGGTATTTAATAGGTTTTAAAGGCCTGCAAGTCGAATGGGGATAATCAAGAGTTTTTTCTTTGATATTAATTCAAGTTACACTTTTTGAGCGTGGTGACCGATAAGAAAACAAATTTTAATAGTGAAAAGGTATTTAATAGATTTTAAAAGCCTGCAAGTCGAATGGGGATATTCAAGGTTTTTCTTTGATATTAATGAATAAGATAACAATAATGATAAGATAACAATAATGATAAGAAAACAAATTTTAATAGAGAAAAGGTATTTTAATAGGTTTTAAAGGCCTGCAAGTCGAATGGGGATATTCAAGTTTTTTCTTTGATATTAATTCAAGTTACACTTTTTGAGCGTGGTGACCGATAAGAAAACAAATTTTAATAGTGAAAAGGTATTTAATAGGTTTTAAAGGCCTGCAAGTCGAATGGGGATATTCAAGGTTTTTCTTTGATATTAATGAATAAGATAACAATAATGATAAGATAAGAATAATGATAAGAAAACAAATTTTAATAGAGAAAAGGTATTTTAATAGGTTTTAAAGGCCTGCAAGTCGAATGGGGATATTCAAGTTTTTTCTTTGATATTAATTCAAGTTACACTTTTTGAGCGTGGTGACCGATAAGAAAACAAATTTTGATAGAGAAAAGGTATTTAATAGGTTTTAAAGGCCTGCAAGTCGAATGGGGATATTCAAGTTTTTTCTTTGATATAAATTCAAGTTAGTACACTTTTTGAGCGTGGTGACCGATAAGAAAACGAATTTTAATAGAGAAAAGGTATTTAATAGGTTTTAAAGGCCTGCAAGTCGAATGGGGATATTCAAGTTTTTTCTTTGATATTAATTCAAGTTACACTTTTTGAGCGTGGTGACCGATAAGAAAACAAATTTTAATAGAGAAAACGTATTTAATAGGTTTTAAAGGCCTGCAAGTCGAATGGGGATATTCAAGTTTTTTCTTTGATATTAATGAATAAGATAACAATAATGATAAGATAACAATAATGATAAGAAAACAAATTTTAATAGAGAAAAGGTATTTATAGGTTTTAAAGGCCTGCAAGTCGAATGGGGATATTCAAGTTTTTTCTTTGATATTAATTCAAGTTACACTTTTTGAGCGTGGTGACCGATAAGAAAACAAATTTTAATAGAGAAAAGGTATTTAATAGGTTTTAAAGGCCTGCAAGTCGAATGGGGATATTCAAGTTTTTTCTTTGATATTAATGAATAAGATAACAATAATGATAAGAAAACAAATTTTAATAGAGAAAAGGTATTCTAATAGGTTTTATAGGCCTGCAAGTCGAATGGGGATATTCAAGTTTTTTCTTTGATATTAATTCAAGTTACACTTTTTGAGCGTGGTGACCGATAAGAAAACAAATTTTAATAGAGGAAAGGTATTTAATAGGTTTTAAAGGCCTGCAAGTCGAATGGGGATATTCAAGTTTTTTCTTTGATATTAAATCAAGTTACACTTTTTGAGCGGGGGGACCGATAAGAAAACAAATTCTAATAGAGAAAAAGTATTTAGTAGGTTTTAAAGGCCTGCAAGTCGAATGGGGATATTCAAGTTTTTTCTTTGATATTAATTCAAGTTACACTTTTTGAGCGTGGTGACCGATAAGAAAACAAATTTTAATAGAGGAAAGGTATTTAATAGGTTTTAAAGGCCTGCAAGTCGAATGGGGATATTCAAGTTTTTTCTTTGATATTAATTCAAGTTACACTTTTTGAGCGGGGGGACCGATAAGAAAACAAATTCTAATAGAGAAAAAGTATTTAGTAGGTTTTAAAGGCCTGCAAGTCGAATGGGGATATTCAAGTTTTTTCTTTGATATTAATGAATAAGATAACAATAATGATAAGAAAACAAATTTTAATAGAGAAAAGGTAGTTAATAGGTTTTAAAGGCCTGCAAGTCGAATGGGGATATTCAAGTTTTTTCTTTGATATTAATTAAAGTTACACTTTTTGAGCGTGGTGAACGATAAGAAAACAAATTTTAATAGAGAAAAGGTATTTAATAGGTTTTAAAGGCGTGCAAGTCGAATGGGGATATTCAAGTTTTTTCTTTGATATTAATTCAAGTTACACTTTTTGAGAGTGGTGACCGATAAGTAAACAAATTTTAATAGAGAAAAGGTATTTTAATAGGTTTTAAAGGCCTGCAAGTCGAATGGGGATGTTCAAGTTTTTTCTTTGATATTAATTCAAGTTACACTTTTTGAGCGTGGTGACCGATAAGAAAACAAATTTTGATAGAGAAAAGGTATTTAATAGGTTTTAAAGGCCTGCAAGTCGAATGGGGATATTCAAGTTTTTTCTTTGATATAAATTCAAGTTAGTACACTTTTTGAGCGTGGTGACCGATAAGAAAACGAATTTTAATAGAGAAAAGGTATTTAATAGGTTTTAAAGGCCTGCAAGTCGAATGGGGATATTCAAGTTTTTTCTTTGATATTAATTCAAGTTACACTTTTTGAGCGTGGTGACCGATAAGAAAACAAATTTTAATAGAGAAAACGTATTTAATAGGTTTTAAAGGCCTGCAAGTCGAATGGGGATATTCAAGTTTTTTCTTTGATATTAATGAATAAGATAACAATAATGATAAGATAACAAATTTTAATAGAGAAAAGGTATTCTAATAGGTTTTATAGGCCTGCAAGTCGAATGGGGATATTCAAGTTTTTTCTTTGATATTAATTCAAGTTACACTTTTTGAGCGTGGTGACCGATAAGAAAACAAATTTTAATAGAGGAAAGGTATTTAATAGGTTTTAAAGGCCTGCAAGTCGAATGGGGATATTCAAGTTTTTTCTTTGATATTAATTCAAGTTACACTTTTTGAGCGGGGGGACCGATAAGAAAACAAATTCTAATAGAGAAAAAGTATTTAGTAGGTTTTAAAGGCCTGC